>CAUHTR010002208.1:0-62847 GCA_959609185.1 Schmidtea polychroa
CGAATTTAGGTGCAAAAGGTCTTTCTTTATTTCATTAACTTTATTATTAATTATATCGATACTCATAATCTTATCAATTTTGTTATTAATTTTCATAAAAACTATATTCAAAATAATTTTCAAAGTCAAAACATTCACAATCATTCATAATTACATCATTAATTTTTAAATCATCTTTAAATTCATTCATTACGGAAATCTTGAAATCACAAGCATTCAGATTCAAACATTCTGTGTCAACAATATACTTACTTAAACCAAATTTATGGCTCCTAGCAACTCCCTTGAAACTGGAGCCTCCCCTTTTAGCTGTTCGCAATCTTTTTGCATGTCATCCTGTTGAATCAGCTCTCCTTCCTCGTATTCGTAGTCGTATATCGCATTGCATTGTCTTCGATGTGGTCCTCTGTCTGAAGATTGGTTTCTGCTTTGATATTGTCCTCTGGATCCAAATTGTTTTTGGTTTCTATCATAATTTCCTCCGTTGTAATATGCTTCTGTTTTAACTGAATTTCTTCTGATGTCCCAACATTGATGCTTGAAATGACCATTTTTGGAACATTGAGAGCATTTTACGTTTGGGCATTCTGCTCGAATATGTCCTTGCTCTCCACACGCCCAACATCTCTGCAGTTTAAATCGCCTGGTCCCGTTCTTCCAGTCACTTTTATTTGGCATATTGAAGTTCGCGGCCTCATTGGTTCTAGAGTTAGAAAATATTGGCGTCTTATTCTGTTGGTACAACTGAGTTTTTCTCGGACTTTTGACTGTCTCCGCATATGATTTATTTTCATGTAGAGAAGCTAATGATTGCTCACTTGAAAGCTCTTTTTGAATTTCTTCCATTCTTGATATCACTTCCTTGGCCTTATCTACTGATTTAACTTCTCTTAATTTCAATTCTTTTTTTGTTTCCATATCTTCCATTGCATTCTGCATTAAAATAACATTAATGCCGGTTTTGTTAATTTGTGTCGAAGAACATTGTCGACGAGCTTTTCCACTTTATTGAAAAATTCGGTGCACGAGTCATTTCCTTTCGATATCTTAAAGCTGCGTCTAGATCCATGGCTAGATTTTTCCTTGGCTCGAACGCTTTTCTTAATCTTTCTTCATAGCCTGAATAATCGCTCTGTACTTCTTCATATTTCTGGATCAGCTCTACCGACAGAAAGGCCTTGGTAAAAATTTCTTGAGTTTCTTGCGGTTGTTGAGTGAATTCGAAAAATCTCTTCAATTCCAAAATAAAATTTCTAAATCACCATTTGGCAGCAATTGATTAGGTGGCTTGATATAGTTCTGGAGTCCTGGCGTGGTCGCCATGTTAGAAAAAGACATAGTTTCACAGAAATATTTATTCACTACAAAAATCTAAACGGAACACACAATCGTTATACTATTTATAATACATTGAATTGCGTAATCTACAAAAGGGAGAATTATTAGTTTAAGTGATACTGTTGACACAGAAGACAAACATACTTACTTAATTTAGTTATACAAGCATTCCCGCATCATTCAATAGATATAAAGGTCTAGTGACCTGGTTATGTAAGTAATTCTTTGGAAATTATTATATCATCTTACAATAATAATAATAATAATAATAATAATAATAATAATAATAATAATAATAATAATAATAATAATAATAATAATAATAATAATAATAATAATAATAATAATAATAATAATAATAATAATAATAATAATAATAATAATAATAATAATAATAATAATAATAATAATAATAATAATAATAATAATAATAATAATAATAATAATAATAATAATAATAATACCAGGAAAGAGGGGAAAGATAAAAATGTTTCAAAGAATTATTGAAATTACTATTCAAGATATAAACAGATAAAACGAATTTAATATAAAATTTACCTGAAATTATTTAGTTGATAAAATTAAATTAATAACAATAAGCAGAAAATATTAAAATAATGATAGAAATAAAATGAAATGAAATAAGAGAAAACTTCTTATATCAAAAATCGCTAATTATATATTTGTATTTTCATATTAATTCATGTAAATTTAATTTTCAATTATTAATAAAAAAACTTTTAATGCAATAAAATATTGGTTGTTAATTTTTTATAAGATTTATAAAAAATTTAATAATTAAAAAATAATACAAATTTGAAATTAAATATTTTAAAAGTTTAACTGGAAATATATTTTTATTCCATTTAATTACTTTAATTTTTTTAACTTGAAAAAAATTAATTGTAAAAATTAAAATTATTACTTTATAGTCTGAAAATAAATAAATATAAAAAAATTGAGTTTTTGAAATGAAATTATTTTGATTATTTCTGAAACTATTTCCGAAAACTCTAAAAATTAAATTAATTATTAATTATTATTATAACTATTTTTCTATAGTTTTGGAGTATTTCTAAATATGGTTTCTAGTTTCAAAAAATAACTAATAATATAATTTGTTATTTATTTTGAGGTATGAATAATTTATTATCTAAATAAATAAATAAATTGAGACATAAACTATTTATAAATATCATTAATGGATGCAGTCAAGTAGAAAGGAAAGAAAATTAAAAACTAAAAGCTAATGTTAAAAATCTAACACCTTTAAAGAATACAACTGTATAATTGGTATAAGGAAATTTTATGAAAACTTCAAATTGCTTTTATCATTAATTTATTTTTGTTACTTAAACCAATTCAAAATATAAATAGGTTTAGTTGTTGGGAATAATTAAGATTAATTTAGGTAATTCATATTATGAAAATTTTATTTTTAAAGGTTTTAATGAATTTACTTTGATATAATCATAGACTTTTTTTATTAAATTTAATGTTAAAGAAAAAAATGATATGAACACCTAAATGCAGCAAAATATATATTAAAATAAATGATATAATTTAATACGTATTTTATAGCAAAGGTTTATCTTAACATTTGCTTGTTTAATATTATATTATTATTATTATTATTATTATTATTATTATTATTATTATTATTATTATTATTATTATTATTATTATTATTATTATTATTATTATTATTATTATTATTATTATTATTATTATTATTATTATTATTATTATTATTATTATTATTATTATTATTATTATTATTATTATTATTATTATTATTATTATTATTATTATTATTATTATTATTATTTTTAATACATATTTATTTATTATAACTGGTAATATCAACATATTTCTAAGTATATCTTAATACATTTTCGTGTTTATATAAAACTTTCTTTAAGTAAATCTGTCATGTAAGCTGTTATTCAATTAAAAATTAATTAAAATGTTAATCATGTAAGGTTTGATATGTAAAATAATACAATTTTTGTAGTATGTCTTATAATATATTATTTACTTTAGAGTTTATTTATAGATAACAATAAGATGTGTTTGTATGATTGTAATGGGATGAGAGTCTTATTTCCAAAAAATATCGTTGATTCAACCTAAATTTTAATTATTCAAATGAATTTGTTTCAGTCTACTAAATTGTGACAAACTTTATCTTTTCTTTATAATCAATTCAAACCACTTGAAATGACAAATCCACGAATTTGAATTATTGATGTGATGGAAATTATGTAAATTTATATAAATTTTTGAAAAATATAAATTTATAAATTAATTTTTAAATATTATTTTAAATAACATTAAAATTATTAAAATTTTATTTTACTTATTTTTTATACTATTTGGTTATCAAAAACCTTGTGTGGTTCACTAAATGGAGTAAATGCAGATTTTGACAAAATTTTAAATTATTTTTAATTAAAATAATAATCTCATTAAGAAACTTAATTTTGTTTCATTTTATGAAGAGTGTAATGTATTGTAATTCTTTATTTTTTTGGTTCTGTTAATCGTTTGGTATGAATGCAATTAACAATTCTGCACGTTGCACGTGGAGAAGGTTTTTTATTTTATTTTTAAAAAAAATAAACTATATAGTGATAATTTACCATAGTAAATTATCACTATAGAAAATTACAAAAAATAAATTTATAAAAAAAATCGATTAAAAATTTATACAACCGAAGAAGCTAAAAGCTAATTTAGAATTAAAACCGTCCCTCGAAAAAAGAAACAACGAAGCTACTACGACTCTTAAATTTTAATTGTCTCTACAAGGAAATTAAATACTATTCAAATTTCAGTGAATATCTTCCTGCTCCAATAGTCGCTTTCAGTAGTCAAAAACATTATTGGCAACATTGAATATTAATTTCGGAATTAATCTTGGAAACGAAGTGGGAATTTCTAAAGTACTATTATTTAGTTGTTTTGTTAAATAAAAGTTTTAGTACTGTAACCATTATTGTTATATATTAATTTACTTTGATTTACATTACACAACACACACCCCGATTGTCCCGACACATTTTTTTTATCGGTGACTCTTTCGGGCTCATCTATTTTCTCTTAACATCCACAAAAATAACAAGCACTTTCTTTAATATAACAAAGAGCTTAAATTTGAAGCAAAGAAATTTTTTGTTCATTTTTGTTATTTACCATAAAAATATGGTACATATATTATAGAATTTTTAAATATAAATATGTTTTCGATTTGAAAATCATTAGAAAAATAATAAATATTTTGTTTGTTTCTGTGATTTGTTTAAATAAATAAATATAGAAAATGTATCTTTAATTGTTTGACAATAAAGAAATTGCATGTAATTAAATTTTTCCATTAGTTATGTTTATTCTAACCAATTTTTTTTCCAAATGTTACGTAAATAATACTAACAAAATTGTAATATTTCCCAGCCATTTGATTTGATTAACAATTGAAAATATTCTTTTTTCATTCATTTATCCCAACTTCAAAGTGAATTTTGTTTGGACTAAATTTTCAAAAATATTTTTGTTTTAATAGTCTAAAATAAAATTGAACATTTCAGTTTAAAATTAATGCTGTCAATTTCAACTTGAATGAGTTCGTTAGGTTGCAAGTAAATTAGATATAAAATGAAGCTGGTTGTATTAAATAAAATCTTCTATCATTGTGAATAGCAAATAGTTCTCGCTTGACGGCGCCACTAGGAAACTCTTATAATATAATCTCTGAATACATAAATATTCATAAAAAGAAATATCATAGACTTTCGTACTTATTACATTGAGGTTTTAAATGCTATATTAAAAGAAATTACTATTAAAATTCAATCAAATTTATTTTTGTTTATATATATATATATATATATAATTAGGTAATAGTCATTTTTTATTTCTAGAGCTTCCCCATTATTGGGTTAATAATATTCAAATGATAACAGTCGATTATTTTTTATTAACTTAATAAAAGAACTTTCAGTTTATCACGAATAAAACAAATTCTCAAAATTCTTCTGGTCTGAAATCTAAAAAATACATTAAAGTTTATTGTTAATTTTGTCATAATGGCCCTATAAAATTCAATGTTTTACTTTCCCACATACTAGATTTTTCTTTTAATTAACTATTTTCACTTCTACACTTCCATACATCTTTATAGCCGACCTTTAACTATTCCATAATTATATTCTTACTCTGCTATTCATCATCGACATTATAAGTTCTATTCCTTGACCATTTTCCAGATAATTAATTATTTAGTAATTTATTGTAAATTTATATTTTAATGACTTTAAGTTTGTCATAATTTGGTTTCCGCTATATTTCTCCTTATTATTAATATTTTCTCTTACCACATTTTCACATCTCTGTCTCCTCTGGTTTATATTCAACATATTTATCAACATATAAAGAAATCTTGAAGAAATTGTTATCCAGAATATTTATATTGTTTTGAAATTGGCCAAACCTTTGTTTCATCGGATAAGTGAATTCACAAAATACCTTTTCCCATATATTTACAGAATAATAAGATGAAGCAAGGATAAAACAAAAGTAAATGCAAGGAAATCAACTAATGTTTGAATAACAAAATAAAATATTATTCCTTCCATTCTTATTAATCTGGGGAAAATTTATCAATTTATTAAGTCCTATTAAATTTTATGAGTAATGATAATAATTTTGTTTATTTGCATTTGACATAAAATTAAAAGAAGAAAGGTCTCAAGGCAAATGAGATAGATATAGAATACTAATAACAAATTTTAAGAGAATATTTATATTATAACTTTTAATAATTTTTTTATTATACAAAATAAGAAAATATAAAGGTATATTTACATCGATGTTTGAAATGAGTTTTCAGTTTAATAAATTAATTAATATTTAATTAATATTTACGAAAAATATGATTGAAAAATTGTTATGAAATTTAAAACAATATCGTAATTTTTTCCCTCGTAAATTAAACTATTAAATAAATTTAAATAATTAAATTTAATTGAATTCTAATTGTACGAATGGGTTATTATTTCATTTGATAAAGATAATTAGAATTGATATCTCCATTCTTAAACCGATCGACTCCTTCGGCTAGAAATAAATTTACCCTGAGTTAATTATCTTTTTAATTTTTCCAATTACTTCTTTCACAAAACTTGTAAAAATTTCAGGATTTCATTTTTCCGAAGAAAAATTTGTTTTATTTTATAAATAGTAATTTTTATTATTTTATTGAAACTATTAATATAAATAAATGTTTGTTATTAAAATTTCAAGATTCCCAATTTATGATTAAATTTTCAAAAAATAATAATCAAATGACAATAATAAATTTGTGGAAAATTGGTATCTTTGGAATTCACAAAATTTTAAGGTATTTTAATAAATAGTTAAACATACTTGGCAATGATTTAATTATAAGATAACGCCAATCAAACATTCTTTTCACGATTAATTTCGACAGTTTTCCTGTCATCATCAGGTGGGATATAATAACTCATTAAATTAAGGATTTTTAACCAATTTAATTATATATAAAAAATTTTTTCATTTTATAAAAATATATTAGTTTTTTAAAATTTTAACATTTAAAATTTAATTTAATAATTTAAAAAATTTTTATTAATTATTTAATTTAATACAACAATCAATACATACAATACACAAAAGCTTATTTAAAAACACTCAACACACAAGTATTTACAGCATTCTGCACATTAATTTTCGGATTCAATGATTTTATTAATAACGCCTCACAAATCACACGTTCCCAATAATAATCGAAATTTTTTAATAAAATTTTAAAATCAGACATACCTATTTTAATCTTACAGCCCTTATTGTGCTCACCAATATGGTCAAAGCCTTCGGTCTACAATGTTCTCGAGCTCGAATACAGAGATGACGGGAAGTCTCTCCAATGTATGTGGCATTACACCCATTACATGTAAACTGATAAACGAGATCGGAACACAATTCAACCGGAGTTTTTGACTTATTAATAAACATATTGCGTACTTTCCATGAAGTTGACACTATCCTATAGTTTCAATTCCCTAACTGCTTTCTTATCTTCACTTTATAATCCTTTTTTAATAGTTTTAATAGTCTTTCAAGTTCAGCTAATGATAATTAAAGCCTTGACAAAAACTCATTTTATTGAAAATCAAAAAATATTTTTTTAACTAAAAATGGCATGTCAGTTTGGTATTTCTTAGTTTCCATTACGTATTATAAATACAGTAAATGAAAATTTAATTAAAAAGAAAAATAATATTTAGTGGGGAGAAAAGGAATAAACCAATAGAGAATAAAAAGTTAAAAACGAATAAAATAATTAAAAATTGATGGGGCGTAAATTAAGTAATAAAGTACTTATTCAAAAGATTTTGCAAATTATATAAGCAGAGGCAAAAGCAAAAGGGCACAAGACACAAGTAAATGGAAGATATCGGATTAACGAAACATTTGAAAAAATATAGAAACCATAAATGGACTAACTATAAAGAAATTAGAAAGTGTCAAGACGTCACTGCATACTCCAAGCATCAACCGTTCAAAACATTATTTAGTAGTTTACTTTTGTCATACTTAATTGTTTTTATTGAAATTGAACTTGTAAAATTGTTATAAAAAGAAAATAAACTTGCTATTTTATGGGTTTAGTGTCATAATCAAAGAAATACAAAGTCAGATTATGAAATCATAACTGAAAATTTGATATTAAACCCAACAAAAGTAATAACTTAAACAACAGCTCCTGCAAATCTATAGGATAGGTTTCTGGAAAGTTGTCACTGACTAAATAAAATACTTAGTTAGAAAATTTTAATGTTAACCGCCAGAAATTTTATTTTTTTATGTTAAAGTATACTTTATCTGTTTTCAAAAAGCTGTGTTTTTTGCAATTATTAGTCTGTAGGTATTGGCTGATAATAAAATATTTCCCTTATCATATTAAAAAAATATTTGGCTTTATTTTAGACAATGAATAAAACCTAAATTACAATTATATTTTAGAAAAAATGTTTCTCATAATCTTTAAAGCAAATATTTTATTTGGCGACATTTGAAATACCGTTTATTAAGTTAATAATTAATTTATAATTAAAGATTCTATTTTATAAATTTTTTTCTTTTAATATAAGCTAATTTTGATAAATTAATATATGATATCGTAATCGAAGATATGAATCATATTTTAATACATCCAATGAGAATGTCACCTGTCTTGCTCATTTACCTTTTCAGCATAAATAATCATCCAATATTCAATGATTAATTAAATTATTACATAACCATTCTGAAATTTATTTAATTACATAATATCAATTAGATATGTTAAATGATACATAATGTTTTTGATTTAACTCTATTTAAAAATTTAAGATTTCTACAGCTCCTAAGTTACAGTCCTAACTTAATTATCGAATCTAGTATTTTCGTCTTTTCTTATCGCTTTCAAAATAGTATCTATCTAAACTTATACATTGATATAAATAAATGTAAAAATATGATATATATATATATATAATGCCATTATTATGATGAAATAAATAGGACATATTTTGTAGAATAAGGGTTTCTTCTATTTTCAATTTCTTCAAATCCAATTTGGCATTGTCTTTTACATCTTTTTAATATTATTTGTTGCAATGATTCTTATTATTAAAGTTTCTATATTTATGTTTATATGTTCAATTTCATATTATTAACAATTTTTACATTCAATCTCAACAATGCATCAATATTACTGTGGTTTTTTTTCTGTGAAATTCAAATATAATATGTAGATTTCTACGAAAATGAAAAAAATATTTTAAAACTGGGCTGTAAAGAGTTTTTTGTAGTTATCTTAAATACAGTAAATATATAATTAGGTCTTAGGACATACTTTTCAATTATAAATAATATTTAACCAAATCTCGTATTAGCTCATTCTCTTTGAACGATCAAGTTCAGTGATTTACATTTTACTTTACCACTCCATATTGAATCAAAGTTTGCATTTGTACCGAAACTTCATTTAATATTTTCAAATGATAACTTACAATTTACTATCCATAAAAGTTTTCATGTGTTTTTCTTTCGTTTCATAATAATCTTTTATGCATATCTTAACTGAGCCCAGAAAACCTCGCAAATTTTTGATCATCTATAAAATAGGTTTTTATTTTCTCTATCATTTATTATATATCTCACTTTCTGAGTTAATCTTTAAGATCCAATTTTCAATTTTTCAGAAAAATTTTTTTATTTATTTTTTTGTGATCATCGATTCTTTTTAAAAATATTCTTACAGCCTCGAAATAAACAAACGTTTCCCAAATTATTATTGGCATGAGATTTATGGAAATTTGACCAAGCCAATTATCCCCAAACAGCATTTTATCAAAACAATTTTATTCGTCTTTTGTTGAAAAACCGTTTTCTCTTAATTTATACTCTCATTATAGTTGATAATTGACGTAACTTAAAAACAATTTAGCTATTTTTTTCTTCAAACAAAATTCTTTTAAAATCAATGTTTGCATTGTCTGCTACCTTTTTGTTCGACTTTCTATTCCAGCTCACTAATAAAAGATTTTCTCGGCTGTTTTTTGGGGATATTTATTCGGTTCTCATTGCTTTGAGATGTTTTATCTGGACTGATTTGACGGGATGTCCTAATAAAAAATAAATTTTAAAATTAATCTAACTTGCCTATATAAAACTTATCACCTAATTAAATTAAATGTATTGTTTCTATAAAATCTATTTGAAAATATTTAAAAGATAAATCAGATCTCAAACTTCTTATTATATCAAAGGGTTCATCTCAAGGGCGTGACTCTCAACTAAGAAATTGTAAAGAAACAAGGAATAATTGCCAAAAATGATGTTTTAAAATATAATCTTTTTTCATATTGTCAATCTCCATCATGAAAAAAGATTTTTCAATAATTTTCATATTAATATTAACTTTATCATTTGTTTTATGTTACATAGACTCGGTTTCTTGATTTATGTCACTGGTTTTCCTTGTTTTTATCCTTACAGTAAATATTGTGATATCTAGAGTTTCTTTCTTTCTTCATGTTTTGTATAATCATTCTGAAATTAAATTAATTACATAATTATAATATCACTTTGACTACTAGTAATACAGAAGACAATTTGTGAAATCTTTATATGAAAAGATCTGCATAATATAGATTCAATAGCAAATATATCTGACAAATATCTTTAATGCAAATTTTTTGAAAACTTTATTATACACTGTCAACAGCATTATGGTAAAAAGATTCTCTTTGTAAATAATTCTATTTTTTTTGTATTTGGTATAAAATAAATATCTATCACTCGCGAGCACACTTAATGGCGGATACCAAAAACACGAAGGTACATGTTTTTATGTTTATCTCGCTTATTTCTGTCCAACGCTAATGGACTACTTCTTTCAGGTGTCGACATTTAAGAAAGATATCCAACAAGTTCTTCGATTGAGCTAAGAAAGAAATTCAAATTAGAAAACATAAGACCACTAGACTTGAGTTATTTGTTATTATTTTCGTTATTTTGTTTTTACATAAAATTGTAATTAGGATTTGTAGTTTATTATTATTTTTGTGATTATTATGTTCATTATATTAAAAAAATTTTAAAAAAAACTGTATATTGTAATTTACAATAGTAAATTATCACTATAGAAAATTAAAAATTACAAAATTTAAAAAAATCAATAAGAAAATTAAAGAAACGACAGATTGAAGATTCTGGAAGTTTAACATTTGGAAAAGAATTAAATACAAAAGAAATCTCAAATTATTAAATCATACTACTCTGTGATTTTTGGTGCTATTGTAATATTGTCCTATAAAAATCCTATAAAATTTGTTATTAATATTTTTCATTTGTAATTTTTATCATAAATTTACCTACATACAATCATCCCAACAGTCCCAACACAAATCTTTTAAATGAGACTCTGTGGGCTCTACAAATTCCTCTACTATACACTAACAACGTATATTATACCATACAAGAATAAAAAACATCATAATAGTATTTATTTAAAAACTCATCCCCTATTTGTCAAAATCTTATATTTTGTGTTTTTCTAGATTCCTTTCATTGTTATATGAAAACAAATATGAGAAATCGTTTTAATTAAAAATTTCAAAATGAGTAAATCAGTAGATGGGCATGTTTTAACAGAGAGATTAAGTTTAACATTATTTTTTTTGAAATAATTAACCATAAAAGTTTGTTTTGAAAGTAAAAACAAGCTTTATTAAGTACAATATCTTATATAAAAACTTGTATAATCAAATTAATATAACACATTTAATACGTCAACACTTCTAAAAAGGTTATCAATTTTAATGGAATATTATGTCTATAAGGAAACCGTTTTCGACGTCACAATATTTACTTTCAATAAAAATTCCATATTCCTTTCCTTTTGCAATTAATTACCTGAAAAATTAATTATCTGTGAGACGTTTGAGAAATTTGTAAATATTTTCAGAACTGTACTGCTGAATGTGTATCGTTCTCTGACGAGACAGCTATCAGGAAATTTAACAATAAAATTAAAAGAGTAAGAAGACCATCTTGTCAACTCTCTGAAAAATGTTTTGCAAGTGAGATTTGCAAATTCTTTAAACTTATTTAAACAATTCACTATTAAATTTACGCCTGATGTTAATAAAATAATGTAAATAGATAGATATTTTAAATGATAGCCTATGCAAAATTAATTTTTTAATTTAAATCATTTTAATTGCTAAATTTGTTTAAATATATTAAATTTTAATATATTTAATATAAAATAATAATTAAAAATTAAAAAAAGGTTAAAGTATATACTACTTCTAATATCGACGTAAAATTAAAATTAAATTGTAATTAATAAATAAATGTTGAAACAAGACTTAAATTTAATTGTTTAACAAAGGAAAGCATAAAAACTCACCTGTATGCAGAAAATTCATTTACAGTTTTACCTGCCAGTTTATGATAGATTTCAAGAAAGGGTAGAAAAAATTTATAAAACATACAAACACAGCGCATAAATTAAATAAGCAAGCAATAACATTCACCACTTAAAAAATGTACGCTCATTTTCAAACAATTAATTTTTTTTAAATAAATTGTGAAATATTTCTGAGGTTAATACTCGAAATATATTTTCATTTTGGGAAAACAAAGAAAGAAATACGTGAGCTTCAATTGTTTATTATTGTTTATTATATTATTGTTAAAAATCATTTTTATAATAAAGTTTTTTACAAAATCTTTAATAAAAGAGGAAATTTTGTGATATTGGCTCAATATACTTTAAAATTTTGATGGTATTTATTTAATTATTTCATAAATTTAAAATTTAAAAACAACATACAATTTTTTGAAATAACTTCCATTAAATTTATATAAATAATTAGACAATTATTTTAAATGTGAAATTTCCAAAAGTTGAATAAAAATATGGACAATAATTTGTTAGCAGTAATTACTCATTTTTTGAATGGAAATACTGTCAATACACTTCATAAACTTTTATATATTTCAACACGGTGTACATATATATTTAGTGGTGAGCTATAGGAGGCTCGCGGGGGCTGTGTGAGCTCTTTGTTAAATTATTCTGTGATTTGCGAGCTCCTTGTTCTTCTTGGTAACTATGTTTTCAAAAAGAAAATATAATACCTAGAAATCATTTTCATTACATACATTTGTAAAGCGACGATTTTGTGTAAGATAAACCATTTAATTAACATTATTTTGTTTTTTTATATGTTAGTCGCAGTGACACATTACTAGGGTACCAGTTCAGATGATTCTCGAGGAAAAAAAGAGCGAGGCCCTTTTTAAAATTTCATAGCTCACCTCTGTAGTTGACTCACAGCTAAACTCATGCTGACAGGATCTCCAGAGGGCCGTGGAATTCCAATTACTGTTCTAGAATTTATTTTAATTAAAGTTCTAATTTATACTTTAATTTCAGATTTTAAAATTTTTAATTTTAATACCAATCATTGTATTCTTTTTTTGTTTCATTAAATAAATTAAAATTATTATTTTAATTTGTTTTATGTAAATTTTTATTTAGAACAAAACCACGAAATGCATTCAACTTAGATGCCAAATTTGAAACAAATAATTACAACTGAAAGACCGTCATTACTGATAATTGCACCTTGTCTAATTAACTTTTTTTTTATTCAAAAAACTGTCCAAGAACTAATATTTCCTAACTTCACTTATACGATGAAAGAGGAAATTATTCCACCTTATAATTTGGGTAATTTAATCACAGACCTAAAACTAAAGAATATTATTTCCATCAATGACTTGCAACCTCAGTCTTTGTCGTTCTTGCCGTCAAACCAATTTGGTTCGAAATTTCTATCAATTGTTTTCCATTCGTATCTCTATCAATATTTGACTTTGACTAAAGTATTTGACCGAGAAATCAACTGTGATATTTTATCCACGAAAACCGTATCCAAAGTGAGCACTAATAAATGTATTTGCCAAAATTACGATCCTTTCAGTTGTTATTTTTATATCGTTTTAGTGTTGGCTCCAGTTCATCATTCGAATATGGTATTTATCTTACAAATTTTTATCGATGATATCAATGATAACCCTCCACAATTTTCGAAGAAAGAAATTCAAATTTCCATTCCAGAAGATGCCCAATTGAATTCTCGGTTTCCTCTTCCAGTGGCTGAAGATCATGATTGGAATGTAAATGCAGTGATAGATTATAAATCCTTTCCAAATGACTCGTTTGATATTATTATTGCTGATAGATATAGCATCAATCAAACTTTATATATGATTATTAAAACAAATTTGGATCGTGAAATAGCTCAAAATTATACCTTAATTATTGTCGCTTCAGACCAAGGTACAGATATATCTATGAGTGCTTCTTTGACTGTACAAATCATCATTCTCGACGTCAATGATTGTTCTCCTACTTTTACAGATTTATTTATAAAGCCTCTGTATATTTCCGAAGATATATATGTTCCATCTCAGTTATTTATAGTTAATGCAAGTGATTTAGATATTGGGGATAATGGACAAATTACATATTCACTCGAAATTCAACCGTTTTCTAATTTAGCTCAAACGTTTTCTATCAATCCCTCCACTGGAGAAATCCGGATTATTTCAAAACCTGATCGAGAAAAACAAGCATTTTTCACATTGATAATATGGGCCCAGGATCATGGTTCTATTCCAAGATCTTCATCAGTAAAAATATCAGTAAACATTATCGATGTCAACGACAATGATCCGATCATTAACGGACCCTCTAATCCGGAAACTTATGAAAATAATAAAACTCCATTAATTATTTCTACATATCGAATCACTGATCTTGACATTCAGCATAATATATCTTGCATTATTGTTAAAAAAGATTTTGAGAATTCAGTTTTTCAACTAAAAAGATCAAACTCGATAATCTCCCAAGAATCAGTTTATCATTTGATTACGCAACAGACTTTTGATAGGGAATCTCAATCGGATTATAACATTACTTTGGTCTGCAGGGATGATTTCAATGACAATTCGAGATTTTCATCCTTAACCATATCGTTGACTATTTTAGATTTAAACGATAATCCACCGGAATTTTTGAAAATGTATAATTTGAGCTTCCGCCAAAATGAATCATATATCCCATACAATAACGACTATATCACACAGATATCTGCTATAGATAAGGATATTGGAATAAATAGCCAAATTGAATATTTTATAATTCATTCCGACCAACAAGCTTTTACTGTTCACTTAATAACCGGTAAACTATTTCAATTAAACTCTTTGGATTATGAAAAAGGTTCGAAATGTTTTGTCGTTATCGGCGCAAGAGATTGCGGTAAGTCTTCACTTACTTCAAGTTTAACATTAACTTTTGACATCATCGATGTCAATGATAATGTACCTCAATATAATGGACCTATGGTCGTGTCAATTCCGGAAAACAATTTAATCGGAACCGTACTCATAGTATTGAACATATCAGATAGGGATTCTGGTTTGTCTGGTATTACGACTTCAATTTTAACTTATAAATCCGATGAATTTTCATTAGTGGAAAACCAATTAGTCGCCCTTGTTTCTTTCGATAGAGAAAAACAGAATGAATACTCGGTAAAATTCGAAATGAAAGATTTCGGTGAACCACCTTTGATTTCAATTCAAGAACTAGTGATAAAAATCCAAGATGTCAATGATAACTATCCAACTATTCTTTATCCCTCAGTGAATCAAACAATGGTCTTTGCTTACAACAACTATGTTCCTCACCAGAAAATCTTTCAAGTTATTGCATTAGATTCCGACGAAGGATTAAATTCAACTTTGAGATTTTTTATTGAACCTTATTCAGAGTTCTTTCAGATCGACCTCAACACTGGATGGATTAGTTTGAAACAGTATTTATCAAGCAGCAATATTGGAAATTCGTCTATTAATCTTGTTGTTCGCGACTGCGGAATCAACGCTCTGGAAAGTAATAGAGTGATTATTTTCGTAATTATCAATGCTGACTCGGTATCCTGGTTGCAAATAAGGAGCTTTCTTTTTATTCACAAATGGATTTTTTTAACCTTTCTATTAGCTTTAATTATCATTATCTTTCTTATTTTGTCGGTTTATTTTTCAAGAGAAGGAAAATTCTGTAAGTTTTCTTGATTTATTTGCAGTTATATTTTTAGTTAAGCAAAATAAAATGAAAAGATTGACAATTTACTGAAATTTTATAATAATAATAATAATAATAATAATAATAATAATAATAATAATAATAATAATAATAATAATAATAATAATAATAATAATAATAATAATAATAATAATAATAATAATAATAATAATAATAATAATAATAATATATTATTATTATTATTATTATTATTATTATTATTATTATTATTATTATTATTATTATTATTGTTAGTTTATAATATAAAATAAATTATTATGTCAAAGGAAAATATAAAAGAAAAGCGGTCTCAAAATCATTTCCATTAAAATATTTTCTTAATTATATTTTCGAAATCATTTACTACTTTGATTGGCATTTGTAATCTTAATATTACTAATACATTATTTTCTTTATATATTAGAAATTCTTTAATCTGTCTTTCAATTTCCTTTCGTGCAAGGAAATTTATTTTAAAAAATTAATAAATGAAAAATCTCATAATGAAGATTTTTTAATGAAATCTATTCGAAAAATGTTCAACATTTTGTTAAATGCAATTTCTTGGCTAATTACAGAAATTCATTGATATCTTTGAAACCTCTATTAATCTGTCATATGGAATTATTCAGCTTGGGAATCCTAAATTTTAAAGCTTTTTTAAATATATTATTTCCAAATAAATATTTAATGGAAAATTAAATTAAATTAAAACACCAAATATTTTTAAAATATTTTTTAAATATCCTAGAACGATCAAGTTCACCATTTTTAACCATTTTCTGCTTGAAGAATAAATAAAACTTATTTATTTTTTGTTTAACACTGAAATATATTAGTAAAATGCATTATATTTTATAAAAGTGTTAATTCAATTAATTTAATTTCAACATTTTTTTTCAACCCGATTTTCTTCGTTTTAAATATAATTTTCACTTTTTATTGATAAGCATATAATTTATTAAGTGTCATTCATAAAATAAATTTCTTTAAAGATTCAATTTATGAGTTTTTAAGATTAGACAAAAATTTAATTAGAAAATTAATTAATAAAACAAAAACTAAAGTACCGGAGAGAAATTATGAAAATGAATGACTGTTGATAAAATAGATCTTTATGCAAGTAATATGGTTAGTAAAAGATTATAAACACCAAATTTTAATTAATTAATTAAAATGTTGTTTAAAATTAATATAAAAATAGAAAATATTGTTTTTAACTATAAAAACCGATTAGAGCAAGAGTCCGGACCCAGCGACTCTTACCATGATAAAATGCGGATCTTATTTTAAAATATTTTAAAAAATAGGAAAATATTTTTTATCTAAGCAAGTTATTTGGAAATTATTACGAATTTCGTATTTACATTTCGTATATTTTCATTTTACATTTCGTTTTACTTTTTACACTTTTTTTTGCATATAATATCAGATTCTATATTTCATATAATTCCTCATTTATAATAATATTTATTAATTTTTTAAAGAATTACAAAAATTTAGTGAGACTAAGAAAAAAATTATTAGATTTGATTTTATGCGTTATTTGAAATATGTCGAATTTGAACTAGAAAATGACAAGATTGAATTGGAAAGTTAAATATAAAGGGATATTTTTAATAAAAAAAATTGTTTGACGAGTTTGAATTTGGAAATGTCGAGTTGCCATTGGAAACCCTGCAAATCACGAGTTCCGAAAGGGAAAATAACAGATGAAAGAGATTATAGAGGTTAATGATAATCCACAGTGCTTAATATGTTTGGTACAATTTCAGAATAATAATGTAAGCAACGTTGAACGACACTTTGAAGGAACGCATGCGGACTTTGGCCAAATATATCCTAAAGATGAAATCAGGAAAAAGCTGTTGATGAATTGCAAAAGAAATAAATTATTCAACAAAGTTGCTTTTCAAATTTCGTTCATTTTGTTTTAATCACAACAGAAGTGAATTTCGTATTATAGCTGAAAATTGCACAGGCTGATAAATCAAGCATTGTATTTCATAACATATCTGAAGTTTTATAATTTAAACAAGGAGCAATATTAAAGAAGAAAAAAGATATTCCACTCTCAGCTGGAACTGTGAAAGATCGAATTTTAAGTATTTCCGCAGAAGTATCAAACAAACAAATGGAAGATATTACCTCGACTAATTTTTTATCGCTCGTTGTTGATGAATTTGTAGATGTCACTGATATATCGCAGTTTTTCGTAATGGCCAAATACTTGACATCTTTTGGAGTAAGAGAGGAGGTCATTGAGTTGTTGCTTTTGAGGGAACAAACAAGTCGTGAAGATATTTCAGAAAGTGTTTTTAAATGTTTAAATAGAACTAGTTTATTCGATGTTGCCATTAGTGGGCTTATATCAGTTTCGTTTTGAATTTAATGATAATTATTTAGATATTTCTATTGTTGATTGACTTTGATAATTTGTAAATGAATGTACTGAATGTTCTGATAATTTAAGCAGCAGTCAATCAAATTAAGTACACAAGTTTACTTTTTAGAAATTATTAAAATTAATTTATTTCAATTAATTTATTCAATCTAAATAAATTATTTACTAGATTTTATTAGAAAATTCTTATTAAATTAAATGAAGATCTTAGATGATTCATATTTAAATTAATTAATAATTTGTTTGATCAGTATTTAAGATAAGTATTTTTTTACTGGATAATTAATAACTATAATTTAAAGTTCTTTCTTGTCAATTAATTGGCTTTTTTATTATATTTTTTTATCATATTTTGAATAATTAAGTACTAATGCCTTGATTTTAGTCAATCAGTTGCATTTTTATTATGTATAATGAAAAAATGAAATGATGAATTTCATTTTTTTCAATGAAGAAGATTTTCTTTTAAAGATCTATCAATTTAATTCAAAAACTAACAACATAATTTTTAACAGTAGATAAATTACACTTATTTAATATCTATCAGTACTAAGATATTAGTCCCCATTGTGTAATGATTTTTGATCATGTTTATAATCTGCATTATGACCGACATAATCCTAGTTATCCCAATGAGAATATCATACTAGAAATAATGAAAGAATTTGGAAATGTCACATGAAAGATACATAGCAAGATATTATATTCAAATACTGGAATTCACTTCCAAATATTTATCCAAATTCTAGAAACCTTGCTTTTGACCTATTAACAGATTTTTTGTCTACTTATAATTTCAAACAATGTTTTTCATTGACAAATTTCATTTAAAACAAATACAGGAGAAGGCTAACAGATGAAAGTTTAAAGGCCTAAGTGCAGTTAAAATCTAGAAATACAATTCAAATTTCTCACAGTTATCCAAGAAGGTTCAAACCAGAAATCACACTAGATGATTTACTTTTTAAATACATAATAAATTTTATGAATTTTAATGTTTTTATTTTAAATTATTAAAAAATCAGTTGATTTTTTTATTATGGCTCCCCAATATTAGTTATAAAGGTTAACGAATTTTGCTTCTTTTTTCGTAAAGTAAGAAGAATTTATCAACGTGAATAAACTCTAGGTAATCTTGTTTTGGGAAGTACTAAATGTCAGTAAAGTACAATCGGGATTGTATTGTAAATCCTTTTAATTTAAGGAATTATGAGATATTTATTTATAAAAATGCGCCTTTTATGATTAATTATATTTAACTATAGTAGTTTACGTGATTTGCAGTCTGAAGAAAACTGATAAGTAGTCGAAAATATATATAGTTCGATGTTTAATATTATTAGTTGGAGTTATTCAATTATTATATGTTAATATTAGATTTACGGAATTTAATACATATCTATATTGTTATTATTTATATATTATTTTATTTGAGCAGGCCATGTGTACAAAGAAATTGATAAGCCCAGTCGAGCCAACAGTAAATTCTGTCTTGAGACAAGTGATTTTATACGCGCGTGTTTAAAAAAGAATAAAAAAAATTAAAAAAGATTAAGATTTATTTTAAATCAATGAAAAATAAAAATATTTTCAATTAATTGTCAACATATTTTCTTCGGTATATTTCTTATTGTTTTTTAACTTAGAGTAATAACTTAATAAAATTAAAGTATTATTCAATATTTATATTTCGTTTATTTTTACTCTTTTTCAAAAAGGGACGGGTCATCTTTAACAAGTAATTGAATGTATACCTATATGTATATTTTTGTATGATTTGAAACCTTTTTCATTTGGAAATGACACTTGTCAATCTCAATATATTTTAGACAGAATAGAAAATGTTTAATCATTCAACCTGTTCTGAGAGTTTGTTAGCTATATCCACTGATCATATTTGTGGTTGTGTTTTAACTTTAAATTATTAACCCGACCAATTTTATTTTTCAATTTTCCAATTTTAATATGCATTTAATATGGATGAAAAATAACAATTCTGTAGGGAAGGTCATTGAAATATTATCACAATTACAGTCATAATAACATATTATGTTATGATGACTGTAATTGTGATAATAATAAATAATAATGATAATAATAATAATAATAATAATAATAATAATAATAATAATAATAATAATAATAATAATAATAATAATAATAATAATAATAATAATAATAATAATAATAATAATAATAATAATAATAATAATAATATTAATAATAATAATATTCATTATATAACTAATAACATTACAGTCTCCATTGAAAGAAATTAAAATATTACTGACATCTTAATAATATTATAATCGTGAATTCAACATAAAATGTTGTAAAAATAAAAGTTGTAACAAAATTGCCTCACGCGTTGTTTATTGGCATTTTATCAAGATCAAAATAACTTGCGTTTTATACTTAAATCAGATATTTGTCTGTGAGACTTTTCCGCTTTTAAGATGCTTGCTTTTAAAGATTATGCTTACTTTCATTTGGAAAAATGCAAAGCTTTAGTAAAATTTTAATGATAAACACTTTAAACGTTATTCACAAAGTAATGAAAATATTAAAAATAATGATATTAGTAAAATAATAATAATAATAATAATAATAATAATAATAATAATAATAATAATAATAATAATAATAATAATTAATAATAATAATAATAATAATAATAATAATAATAATAATAATAATAATAATAATAATAATAATAATAATAATAATAATAATACACAAAAAAATATTCATTGTCACTACCGTAAATAATAAAAAAGGTTTAATAAAAATAACAAATAGAAACATAAAAGTAAATTAGAAATTAGAAAATTATTAAAAGTATAAAATTGTTGTGGATATTTAAATAATAAAAATTCAATAATTATTGTTAAATTAAATAAAATGATTTGGAGGAAAATGTATAAAATAAAAAGTGTGTTGCTCCACAATCCTGGAAAATAAGATTGAGTATAAGAAATGAAAAAAACAAAAGAGAAATGGTAAAGAATTGGAAAAAACAATAAAATAATAAAACACCGTAAAGTCATTTTTAATTTTAAAATACAAAGCAAAGAAGGGATGCAAAAACGAAACCAAAATCAAAATTAAATTGTATATCTCGATAGCCTGATCAAGATAAAGAAAAGAGATCACCGGGGAAGTCAGGAGATGGTATCTTCTAAATAGAATATATTTTGACAACTGTGAGATGCATTAGGAGAATTGGAGAGGGCCAAATGAAATGTGCGTGAAAAAATTGAAGTCAATATCAATAAGTACCATTAGATTGTGGATTTTAAAAGGAAACACGACTAAAAAATTAAACAGGAGTTGAAAAGTGAAGAAAGAAGTTGAGATAAACAAAGACAAGACAGAAATTTTAAAGAAATAAAGAAAAGAAGATTAAAACGAAATCCAACGTCAATTACGAAATTAAAAGGATAATTGATTTAAGAAGTTAAGGTTATTGAATAAATTCGAGTCAAACCTAAGAAAGCAACTAGATCAAATTTATCGATCATTGAAACCAGAAAATATAAAATAGTCAGGTGGTTGTGAGTTCCAAGTTGTATTGAAACATGTTATTCCTCCGGATGGATTTTAATAAGCCACTAACTTTGTTACTGTAAAAGACAATTCTTTGTGTCGCTATAAATTAGTAATCAATTGTGTTAATCAATAAAGTTTATATTGCCTGGAGTTCGTTATTGTTATTAAAGAAGGAACTCTTTGAAGTCAGATCAATAACTGATAATATTTAAATTCACCTACAACCTCAACAAAATATTAAACTTTTAATTAAATTTATTTTGTTTTAATTAGAACTTGGAATGTCATCGTGAATATATTAATCAGATGATAATCTAGCTTTTAATTGATATTTCATTCTACTCAAATTGGGCCAAATAAATTTTAATACAGTTTTGAGTAGTTTTATTTCATTGATATACTATGAAATTGCATGTTAAATTAAATAACTTAAATTTATTAAATATATTTAAAAAAGATAGATGTGTGAACTCAAGAACCACAGGTTTTCTCAACTATCATGTTTGTTGAATGGCATAATTACATATACGTATTGACAAGAAATGTAACAATTACATAGCCATGACGTTATATATATTTTATAATTTTTATTTTGTACAATTTTTAAATTATTTTTTTCAATTATTTTATATAGAAATTAGCACTAAAAAAATAGCTTCATCAAAAAAAGCCTAACTATAACATATTCTATTAAAACTTAGGAAAATCTTTTAATTTTAAATTTTAATCCAAATTTTTATGTCGTCGATTGAAATAACAAACTCAAAAAATGCTGTATTTTTATCACATTAACCACAACAGTTCAATCTTCAATAACAATAACAGCGATCAAAACTCAGTTTGATTTAAAGGCTGCTGACCAAACTATCGAATTTGATTTGACTTTAATAATATTTCTCTGAATATTTTCCATTGACTTTGTTGATTAATTGCTATATTTTTTTGCACAGTTTGTTTATTAATTTTCTTCAAATTGGTTGTTATGCTTTTTTATCAATAGTGTAATTTTCCGTATTATAATTGAATTTAAATTATTATTTTGCAAATTATTTAACCATTAATATCAGAAAAGTAAAATGAATTTTTAAAAACGCAATTCAAGTACCGTGTTATTCAAGGGTTGGATATATTTTGCAATAAAAAGATTTGTATATTTATCTCATGTAATACCATTTGTTTTAAACTTTAATTTAGGTAAATATTTACACATCAATTATAAGGATAAGGAAGTTTTTCAAAGATGAAGAAACCTTTATAATCTAGTATTTTGAGAGTAAACAAATAAATTAATTTATTCATAATATTTATCTATTTCTAAAACAGTCATGATATAAAATAGTGAATCAAAGGGTCCTGAAATTATTTGATTCTATTTCGAAATTTTTACCATTATTTGATGCAAAAGCTATTTTAAGCTAAATGTTACATCAGTATTGCCCATTCATCAGATAATAATCCGATTTTATAATTTCTGACGAATTCTTAACATGAAACTGCCTGAATTCTTTAGTTTTATAAGAACCTTTTTTTCCAATTTCACCACAAATTTTTTTTATTGTATTTATTAAAAAGAGAGCTTGAAGACTATAAATCAGTAAATATATCGATGTTTTTGATATTCATGAATTTTCGGCACTGCCTTTTTCAATTGAAATTTTTATTATTTATTCTTGCAATGACATATTGTTCGGTTGGTTAACAATATCACTCTATAAATTTATTGCTTTAATCGGCCAATACTGATACCAGCGCCTGATGTAAATAATGTAAATCTTTAAAAAAAAAGACACTTCCAAAATGTTGTTTAATCAGATATTTGATTCACAAAAACCTTTTATAAAAGGTATTTTTAGTAAAATGAATCAGTAAAAAGTTCTCTTTTGATTGATAAATAAAATTTAAGACTTCAAGGTTTTATGGTGTTGACAAATAAAAATGTAAATTTGATTGATGATTCGTGATTATTGATATTTTTAGCCAAAATCCAAAAGAGTATCCGAAACAACAGATACTTTGGATTGAATAGTTTTCCACGAAATGATTTCGAACTTCAAATGGCAAATCAAAAATACCTTTCAAAATGCAAAAACGATGATTTGATGTCAGACTGTTTGTACGAAATGCACAACTTTAATGATCAAAATGAAAATGAAATTGTGAGTTTTTTTAATTATTATTATTATTATTATTATTATTATTATTATTATTATTATTATTATTATTATTATTATTATTATTATTATTATTATTATTATTATTATTATTATTATTATTATTATTATTATTATTATTATTATTATTATTATTGTTATTATATATTTGATATAATAATTTAGTAAAATTTTATTAATTGTTACCTTTACGTGATAATTAACATGCAAATAGCAAATATTACATTTAGATTATTTTGCATGCTTTTTCAATGTACAATGTCATCAGGATTTAGTTTTGAGTTATTTTTTATCGCAAATCCTAATTAACAATGCCAAAAATAAAAGCAATATTGATAAAAAAAGCATTGTAATTGCAAATATATGATATGTTAATTTATTAATATTGTTTTAATTGCTACCTTTACGTGATAATTAACATGCAAATAGCAAATATTACATTTAGATTATTTTGCATACTTTTTCAATGTACAATGTCATCAGGATTTATTTTTGAGTTATTTTTTATCGCAAATCTTAATTACCAATGCCAAAAATAAAAGCAATATTGATAAAAAAAAAGCATTGAAATTGTAAATATATGATATTGAATAATACATCTGTCATTCATAGCTCATCGTTCCATAAATCTGCAATACGAGAACGTGAGAATCTGCTCATTAGTGCCGTCATTTAATATTTATTAAAATTGAATTTCTTTAAAATTATTTTTTAGACATTCATTTATATAGACAACTAAATATTTCCGATTCTTTATCATTATAATTGACAGTAGAAAAATTAAAACTATCATAAAAGAAACTTTATACTTTCTCTTTTTCTAATAGACAGATTTAAATGGAAAAAATTGGTAAAAATATTTTTGAGATAATATAATTATTCAACAATACAATAATATTAGGAAAAAATTTCTAAAAAGAAAATGAAAGAGAAAATGTTTTAAATTAAAATAATTTAAATTAAATGAATTATACACTAATTCTTTTCGATTCAATATTTTAATCACGACTTTATTAATGAATATAATGAGTGACGACCCAAAGATCAACCAAAAATATTTGTAATTGGTTATTTTTTAGTAATAATTATTACAATAACATTGAAATAGGCTCGGAGTTTTTGTCACTTTAGAATTATTTATCCAAATATATTGCATAATAATGAAAGATTTTACAGTGAAAAGGTTAAAATTCTAATTGTTACTGTTTTCGGAATAGTGGCATTAACTCTGACTTTTCTTTTTGCAAATTTAAATCTTGAATATTATTTTTATTGTAAACTGTATAAAGTTTTTGACAATTTCATGTTCGGTACGAACTTAACGTCCTTTTTCGTCCTTTGTGCAAAATCTAAATTGGTATGTATTACGAAGAATTTTTAAGAAAATATATGACTTACAGCTTCTATCTTGAAATAAATTACTGTTTTTTGTTAAGTATGTATATTAGAATGTGACAAAAACTTTAGAGACTTTAATGATATCTTATTCTAGTCAAATTAAAACTGTTTTGTTATGAGGAAAGAAAATAATTTTTAAAACGCTCAGATTGACATCTTTAACATTACAAAATAAATACTAATATTATTTCCAGATCAGTCGCAGTGCGTAATAATAGACTAGTGAAAATATATATTTACATCGTCGGTGCTAAACGAGAATTCATAGCAACTCCATATATTTGAAAAGAAAATTGACTTTTGAAGTACTAAATCTTAAGTAGTCACGAAATGGCCTTCATTCTAAAATGTGATGCTCGGAGATATTTTCATTCCATAACTAACAACATAAATTAATAGTTTTAATCAATGATACATTAGTAAACAGACTACAAACATCAAACGATACCATAATTTCATCCACACTTTGTCTATCATATTGTGCAATGCAGGAAACAAATTCAAAAGTATCTTTACATTCAAACTGTCACCGTAATAATGTTTTAATAATCCATCCAAAATTTGCGGTATTTTGTAGTGTGCAGTATCAACTATGGATAAAGCATGATCTAATAAGTCCACCATCTTTATCGATTGGTTTATTTTTAATTAACTAATTCAGTATTTATTTTATTAAATTTCTATCTTTAAGAGGAGGCGACATCCTACTTTCACAAACTGAGGAGCATTCATAACATCCTTCAGCTTATTCACATCAAAAATCATCAATCCATTTCCTTTGTCAAACTTACATACATTGATGTCTTTCTTGGCTAAATTTTTCAATTCCAAAAAGTCTTTATTATTCTGCTTTTTATTTCTATCTACATACTCCATCGTGTTCAAATTTTATTAAAACTCATCAGTGGTTATTAATTTAAATAAATTATTAAGTGAATTAAAATGTGTATTAATTTATAAATACATTTTTCTAATAATTTTTTAATTATTTTCCCTTGTTAATTTTCTTTGTTTTCATTTTCAGATTATAGATCAATATTTTTATTTATTGTGTTTTAAAATAGATGATAAAAGAAATAAAACTGAAAAGGAAAATTGGTCGATGGTGTAAAGGATACAAAACTAAATTTCGCATGTATTTTTTGTTATTTACATTTTAGATTAATTACTTAAATTCATATTGTGTTTTCAGCTGAGAATTAAATATTTCAATGATTTATTAAGATAATTTTAAAAGATAAATAATGGAATATTAAAATAACTTTTAAATTGAAATTTTTAAATTTTTAAATTGAAAAATTAAATAAGCTTTTCAAAAGAAGTTTTGTTAGTAAATAATTTTTAAATAAATATATTTTAAATATCGGAATTTTAATAAATGGTTTTGAAAATATTTTATTCAACGCTGAAAATTTGTTTGAAAATTATACAATATTTCATTAAATAAATATTTGGAATTATGACGTTAACTTTTGAACCGGATTTAAAAAATAATTTAGAAGATGTGCTAGCAGCTTCTAATAAATATAATTTTTCTATTTTTTCAATTTATTTAAATTTTACTTAATCAACTAATAAAACTTTGATTAATGAAATTAATATTAATAATTTCTTATTTGTTTAATAAATATTTAATTTTATCAACCAATCAAATGTTCATTAATTCATAAATAGAATATAAAAATGAAGAAATCTAAATTTCTGTATTTTTAAATTATCACTTAAATGAAAAATGAATGATTTCTTTAGACATTTATTCACGAGACATTTATCAGATAATGAAAATGGTTTGTTTCTTTACAAAGATGGAAAAATACTGAATATTAGCCTTTATTATTACTGTAAAAATTTTTGTTTATGTTCATTTCATTGAAAGAACAAATATACATCTTATTTGACATTATTAAAGATGAAATCGTCATTTTTCAACCTATTTTCTGTATTTTCATTGTCAGTTGAATAGGATAGTGATTTATGCAACTGCTATTTTACTCTTAATCGCGGCTTTCATTTTATTTGTCTTTGCACTCTTTCGGGAATCATTTCAATTGAGAAACTAATATAATTGTTGACAATTATTTTTAGGAATACAGTCAGATGTCTCGAAATTGAGATTTGTCTTTTAATTTATAATTTTTTTGATATTATTATTACGAAATAATTCATCAAAAATGGGTTTCAAAATTCAAAAGTTAATATTTTTTTTATATTTTTCGGTCAGTTTTAATCAGTTATTGTGTTTCGATGATTTTTCAAATAAATATATTCATATAAATATTTAACTAATCGAAAAATCCATTTTTAAATTCAATTTTTAAAAAAGATATTTTACAATTTCTCTCTAAACATATTTATAATATTTTTCGTCATTTATCCTAGATTTATTTTCACTATAGGATAGCTTTTTTTTAATTTTGAAATCACTGATTTTCATGTATCCTATATCAGCCAGCGAGGATGAAGACCCTTTTAGGTATAAGAATTAATGGTCCTATGAATATAGCTTTTATATATTTGTAATTGTAATATAATGTTAACACGAATTGATTGTCAGTGTAAAGTGAAAATTATTTGTGATTATCAATAAAGCATTCTGTTGTCAGGTGTTATTTGTGAGTCAGTCAAAGACGCTTGGAGTCAGAGTAAGAATTTTAACTTTGCAAATATTATCACTATATTATATATCACTATATTATATATTGATAAGGATTGTATGGATAAATTTTTAAAAATCGTCAAATAAATTTAATTATTTAAATAAAATAAGTGTTTTCAAATGTGAAGAAAAAATGATGTAATATTATATGATAAATTGCAAGGAAGACCGAGTGCCACTGTAATTATAAATAATGTAAAAATAGTAGGTCCTTTAGACACAGGAGTTAAGATACTTATTATTAATGAGAGTATTTTTAAAAAATTAGTAATTTTCAATTGACCAGTAGTAATTTGAAGTTAAAATGTGCAAACAATAGCGCAAGTAAAAATATATAAAATTTCCTAAATCCAAGCATTGAAATTCCTAGTATCCAAAGATATAAATCCAAAATTAATCGGTGGGATAAATCTTTTTAAAAGATTTGGTATTAAATTGCAGGTAAAGAAATGTGAAGATAATATAAATTACTAAAAATTCATTTAATAGTGATATTTGTAAAGATAAAATCTTAAACAATCTAATCAATGTTTATTACTGCATTTTTATGAAACATAAATAGGACGTTGGAAAAACATAATTATTAATATGTTCAAGTGATTCTAATTTTTAGAATTTACACGGATTTTGTGACCCATTACAACCAGCAATAAAAGGTGAACGATACGTTTTTGGGATTATTGATCATCACAGCAAATTTATTTCCCTACATCCAGGTTGCAGAAGACCACAATATTCAAACAAAATATTAAAACAAAACTATACGAGCTACTTAAGAAAAATATGTTATCATCAGGAAGCTGACAAAGAGTATGGATTGACACAATCAAGTTGATGTTGATGTTAAAAAAGCTAATAAAGAAAATGATTCGAATAATTTTTGCACAAAAATTACTAGACGTGTCAATATTATTTTTATAAATCAAAATATGTTTAATCATGGTGGTAACCACCGTACGCGGAATTTGAATATACATTATTTAGTTGTTTTCAAAAATTATAGAGATATCCCTATTATTAATTTTCTTTAAAGCAGGCATATCCAATTAGTTGAAACTCTCTAATCAATGTATTTCAGAATGTAATGAAAAATGCTCATGGATATATTATTCTCAATTTTCTTAACAAAGTTCTGATGATTTAGGAATGAGAACAGATAATTTTAATAAAGAAGGAATCATGGTTCAAAACACAAAGATGAAATAAGCTATATTAATAACAATGTTTCCAAATGCACGTGTTAAGCCGAAGTTGAGAAAACTCCAAAAAATTGAGAAAATTCGTACAAATATCCCTTTGAAAAAGCTTACAACCAAACACTTTTCATATTCGAAACTTATTTCACATAATGTAAATCTAAAATAGATTTAAAACATATCAAAACTGTGAAAAATTATTGAAGATTTCCGCTTTTTACTGCATGGCTCTAAGCATGACAAGAATTAATATTTAACAAACACCCCCCCCCCACGATTTTGTTATTTATGATTTACTTAATATTTTAGTTAAAATTGTTAAAAGCGAAATAGATTATACATATAAATTATACAATTATTCATAATCATAACTGTCGTATTTCCTTTGGCATAAAAAATAAATCCTTATTTGCATTTTTATAAATATTGCTAATACAATTCCAGCTGTGATATAACTGGGATATAACCAAACAAGATTTTCAAAACTTTTAAAGTTTTATTCTATAGAAAAAAATAAGTAAGATTGACCATAAAAATTAGAGATGTTTGCACACAGTGAAGAACCTTTTAAATTATTTTTAAAAATTAAAAAAAATAGTTTAAGTATATGCAATTAAATAAAAAAAATTATTTTTGGTTTTCAGACTACATAAGGTAAACTAAAGTAAATTAGTCTATCATTAGAAATTGCGCCGAAAATCTATGTATTTCGGTCTTTCGAAAACCAAAATTAAATAATCCAAATAAAAATTTAAATTTGATTTCAGTTTTTTATTAAACTTTTATTTGAAAAATTATAAAATATACATAGAAAACTACATAAGTTTTAACTTTTACTGCTAGTAGATCATTTAAAATTGCTTTAAAATAGTTGTTACAAATAATTCATGAATTCTATAAAAAAAAACTTAGTTTCAATAATTTAATAAAAACAAAATGAATTAATTTCGTCAGAATAATTAACAACAAATACGATTTTCGTCATGCATAATCCATCATTAAAAAACAAGTAGTAAAATTTCATTTAAACTTGCTATAGTTAAAAATTACTTTGTTTTAATTTATTTAGTTCACCGAAATATTTAGTTTCACAAGACTTTTAAAATAAGATTGTGAATTAAAATATTGTAATTGTTTCATATAGAAATATTAAGGATGATTAAATTTTATTTGTTAATCTGTGAATCTCATTTAATTTAATTTAAAGAAATTTGATGATAATAATAATAATAATAATAATAATAATCATAATAATAATAATAATAATAATAATAATAATAATAATAATAATAATAATAATAATAATAATAATAATAATAATAATAATAATAATAAAGCAGTTGATGAAAAATCTGTGAATATTCCATTGATTTAGTAAAACAAAAACACAATAAACATCAATAAACATCCGAATCTACATGAGAAACAGCATTATGCTAACTTAATAATTTTGAACAATTAGAGTTATTGTTTCAGGTGTTTTGTCGGAAATTGTTAATGTTCAATATTTATCCAGTATTTGAATGGCATCATTTGTTACCTATTTAAACAACCTAATGGAATATCTGTCAATATCTTTCTTTAATGGTTTATAAGTGAATTGTAATTCATTGCTAAAACAAAAACAGATTTATTTTTTCGGTTCTCATATTTGTCGAAAGTTCCCATGAATGAGTCGAGTCTGCTATTGCAATGGAAACTAATTTGCAACTGACATGTGATGTCAGTTGGAGGTTTCCTATATTTTTTACGAAGCAATTGTGTGACTCTGATGACCACATGTAGAGTTGTTCAATACTCCATTAGTATATTTTTATGTGGATAAATTTTTTATTTACATTGAAAAAAATCTGAAATTAGTTTTGAAATATAATCGATTATAATGCTAAATATATTTTTTGTTTTAATTGTAGCTTTTTTTTACTTCTAGATACAATTTAGACGTTCAAGGATTTTGATAGTAAATTTAAATTTCTAACTGACAACATTTTGTAGGACACAATAAATCTTCCGTCGTGATTCATATGACTTATGTCATTTAATTAAAGAATTTCGTAAACATTTCAGAAATATCTAAAAAGAAATTATCAAATATTTTAAAATTTATATTTTAATTCAAAAAAAGTACAATAAATATTTAGCCCATGATGTTAACCATAATTATTAACCATAATGGTACTATAAGGTACTATAAGTTTACTACAATAATACCAAAATAGTTTTTTCAAATAGTTTTTTTCATTTATTTAGTCAACTAAGGATTACACAATTTAGCAAAAATTAAAGAATAGAAGCAAAAAACGATAAATGTTACGCATATAAAAGTTTATTGTTGAGAGGTTGATTAATTTTATTGAATATTAATTTTGTTTATATTTTAAATTAATTGTTAAAAAAAGTCAAGAAATTCTAATATTCGTGATTTTGTTTAAAGAAAATGAAACTTCGTTTAACATGTTTTTTCATTTTTAATTCTGAATAAAAGATAGAAAGATAATTAATATTGGCACTTTTATAGAGGTTTGTATACTTTTTGATATATTTTATTTTATCATTTATAGGTAAATTTTCTATTTTCGAAATTATTAGTGTTATTTGCTATTAAAATTACATAATAATAATAGATATTATATCGTTGATCTTTTGTTTGTTTAGTGTCAACAATTTGTGTTTATCCATAAAAAAATGTGTTATTTATAATATTCATATATAAAAGAATTCCAAGCCAAATTCAATATTTCTAAACAAATATTTATTTATTATTTAAAAATATTTAGGAATTTTAAGAGTTAATTAATTAATTACCAATTACTAAATTTATTAACAATATCTACTCTTCAGAAAACAAATTAACAGATTCATGTTTAATTATTTTCGGTTACCATCTCCCTTAAAATATGTATCCATTTTGTATTTATCTTTCAAGAAAATAACAGTCAATATTTTGGGTGAATTCTTAAAAGTAAAATATAACATTACAATTATTATTATATTATAAAAATAATATTGAAAATTTTGAAAAAGGAAAATATTGAAAAAAATAAAACAGAACCGAAAATTATCAAACAAAAGCAACGTAATTAAATGAATAAAATTTATGATGTTTTCTACTGATAAAATATTTTTCAATATCAAATTTTCATATTAATTTTATATTATAACATCTTGATAATGAAAGTAAACTATTGGTTAAGATAGACCGTGAATAACCGCAACTATCAATCTAGGGTCGTGAATTAAAAATGAATGTTTTAATATTTTCAAAATCAACAAAAATTGAACGATATTTTATATATAATTTTAACATTTTCTTTAGAATTTTCAAAACGGAATAGTGAAAAATCTCAGCATCATGGTGCACAATAGTGTTGTGTCGAATTCCGATTCGGGTCACGGTGAAAGTGCTGAAAGTCGATTATTAATCGATGCCTTACCTCACATAGAAGTGATACCCAGGCGTAAGTATTATTGATTTAGTAATTATATATATTAAAGCTATGATTTTGGGCCCTTTTTCAAAACATTTTTCATGTGATTTCAGTAGAGTAACATTTGTATAAATCATTCACATTTAAGGTTTTTAATTTAGGAATTATAAAAAGGTCGCACACTCGCTTGTTTCTAATATGCAGACCAGTACATAAATGTGGCATTAATATTTATATTTTTTATAATAACTATTCTCTAGTTTTTATATATATATATATATATATATATATATATATAATTTGTAATATACATCTAAAATATAATTATATTCAAGAAATAACATTTAGTTTATTTATACTTTAAAATATAATAGACATTTTCAAATATGTAATAGGGTTTGTTAATATTTATCGTCATTTATAATATGTAATGTAGGATTCAATATTCAATAAATACAAATCTAAAATAAAATGTTAAACTTTAATATATTTAATTATATTTAATAAACAACGAAATTCGTAAATTTTGACTGAATATAAACTTGTCAGAATATTTTAAGAAAATTATGTTTGTAAAGTCATGAAAAAGTACATCATTTATTTTATTATTTAGGATTTTATAAAATTTATTACAAATAATTATTTTTTAAATTTCTTTATACATATTTAAGCACAAAAATGTGTCTAATATATTTGTCATTTGACTTGATCTAAATCTGCATTATAAGCACTGCTGACATAACTTAACTTCCAATCCAAATCTTTTTCTATGCTTTCAAGACATTCGAATTTAACTTTAAATTTTAATTTGGAAGGAGAAAATTTGGCTGGATTTTCCAGAACTTCAACCATCCCAATACTAATTTTAGCCATTGTTTTAAAATATAATATATCCAAATAATAACGAATTAAATTGACTGAAAGAATTTTGTAAAACTTTATTATTCAGCAAAATTAACATATACACAAAAATTTTTAAATTCCTCACAAATTCTAAAATACCAGAACATAAATATTTAAACAATTCAAAATAAGTTTAAAAAAAATTCCTAAAAATTTAATTTCTCAATTCAAAGTCTAAATTAATTAAAAGAATAATATTCCTCAACAATATATTGATCAAAAAGGAATAAAACATGATCTCTTTAGTAAATCTTTTACTATAGATTCTATAGTATAGAAATCAGAAATCACTAAATTAAATTGATGAAAAAAATTAAAAATACTAAAATTGGCAAAAATAATTAAATGTAAAAATAAGAAAATTAATCCACGAGTGCAAAAAGAAAAAATAAGTCCGGATAATTTTATGCATTTTTTTCAGTGACTTATATTTATTTTGTTGAAATTGCTTAAGTAAAGTTTTTATTATTATTGTTATTGTATTATTTTTTTACACACTTAAGCATACAAGCAAACGTATATACCATATAAACCATATAAATACACATAAACCATCCCAGCTAACTGAAGACCGATTTTACTCGACTGGGATCTACAATTTATCCTTCACACAACATTTCACTCACAAGCATATTGGAAATACTACATAAGTAACATGACACATATATTAATTAAATTATTATTTTTACTATTGATTTTATTTTTTTGCGAGACCCCTCATAAAATTGTTATTGAGTTTCAATCGATAATTACGCAATAATATTATTATTTTTACTTTTTGAAGCTTGAATATTATGACTTGATCAATTTAACTGCATTTCAGAATTGATATGGGGCTTCATCTACCAAGATATGTGATTATGATTATGATACATTTGTACAAATACAAGCAATTTAAAGTAGCTTGTAAAAAAGTTCATTTAATTATATTAATTTATGATACTGTACCTAAATCCCTTCAAACATTTTTTTAAAACTTTATTTATTGTATTATTCATTGACTGACTTTTGCAACAAAGGATATATTCCCAGAGTCAGTTATTGTGCTTCACAATATTTTTCAAAATCATTTACTTCATCAAGCATAATTTTTATGAAACTTTTGTAAAAGGAAACTCTCAATAGTAGGATGTGTTCCCTACAGAAAAAAATGGAAAAAAATTTCTGTGGAAAAAAATATTAAGGTAAACAACTTTTACTTAATATTTTTATGTAGTTCAACCAAAATATTTTAATTTTTACGATTTTTAGGGTTTTATAACGAAATCTTTTCAGAGCATTCATGTTTCACATATACACACATCCCTCCAGGACAGTCTACATATAATTATTAAATAAGAAGGTCATATAAATTTAGTAAATAAATAAGTAAATCACAGACACACATTAATATGTATAGTTATATTCTTAAGCAACTAACTGTATTTATTATGTAATTGTTAATTATGCATTTGAATTTCGCATGTTTTTATTAGTCATGCATTTGTATTGCAACCACGTGTGCAAATATATTCTTAATCAACATGTTATTATTAAAATTTTTATTATTATTAAAACTATTATCATCATCATTATTATTATTATTATTATTATTATTATTATTATTATTATTATTATTAATAATATTATAAAGTAATGGTATAAACTTTTTTACGAATGTCTTACATTTGAATAGTATAAACAGCACAAGCTTTGTGATACCCAGTGCAAATCCCAATAGTAGACTAGTTTCGAACTTTTGGCTCTCATCAGTACTAGTATCGGTACTAAGTATACAATATTGTTGATTCAACTTTATTGCATACTTTCCCTGTTACACTGGAAATCCCATCATTTGCTTATTAGCTTGGTCACAGAAAATCTGTAAATTTGTAAAAAAGGCGTATGAAAAATCATAATCACCTTTGTTGACTAAAAGATTAGTCGATACACAGAAATTGTTTACAAGTGCATCCCATTACTTTTAGCCTTTTTAACTTATAAAGTAATCGTGTAAAATATTTTTACTAATGTCTTACACTTGAATAGTATAAACAGCACAAGCTTTGTGATTATGAAGAAGATGAAAGTTTCTAAATGTTTTAATTAGAAATTTTGTTAAATTTTAAGAATATTTTTATCGGAAAATATTTTAAAAAAGAAGATTGAAATTTATTTAAATAACAAACACAAGGAAAGATAAGTTTTGAGTGTATAATTTATTAAATAAAATTAATGGAATTATCTAGTAATTTACAAACCGATATTAATGTTTAAACGTATGAGAATCTTAATATGGTGGCAGCAGTAAACACCAACGCGATCACCGAAATATTGTTGCCAAAGGTGTTTTGTCAAGATGATGACTTGGAGAAGTTCATTAGAAGATGCGAGATTTATTTCGATCCTAAAAGCATCACGGATAAAAAAGAACAGGAAAGATTGACTGCATGTATGATCGACTAAGATCTATTGGAGAACAATGCAAAAACAATTAAAAAAGCAAAAGGATTTCAAGCCAGGTTACGAATGGTATTTGATTACGTCTCTTTCGTAACTTTTTTTCCAAATTCACCACTGATCTTTTTTTCATTGTATTTATTAAAAAATAGCTTGAAGACTATAAATCAGTAAATATATCGACTTTCTTGATATATTTACTGATTTATAGTCTTCAAGATTTTAATGTTTATTGTTTCTTGTTTTTATTATCTAAAGAGCTAATAATAATATTATTAATAATTCAGATTTTTTAATAATATTAAAACATTATTAACATATAATTATAATTATAATATTAATAATCACAAAAATATTGAAAGGATTTACAAATAAAATAGAAATGCATGACACGCGCAAATTAAATAAAGACAAATTATGCAAATTTGATTGAATAATCAACATCTTTGGAAGGTATAAAAACTCGTTATCATTATCACTGTTTGCAAAGAAACTTGCGAGCTCTGAAAAACTAAAAGTTGTTGAACAGCTTGTGCAACCTGTCCAGATGTTTCACAACTACAAAATGTATTTTTTGAAAGACGGAATCGATATGAAATGGTAAATCCGATCACACTACATCAAACTCAATTATAATTCTTAGCAGAGACACTCTCAGTAATAGATATTAAAATTATTGATGAAGTTTTCAAGAAAATGGATTCAAAAATAAAATGCAATCAAAATGTTTTCTTCAATAATCGACATAAATTTCGATATTATTTTAATCGATATTATTTTATGAATATTTGTTATTTGATGTCAGAGTGCATAAATAAAATGAATAATATAAAAATAGTATATTTAAATTTGAAATTATTGAAACTATCTTAAATTTTAAAAAATTAAAATACCAAATTTGGTAAGTTCATAATTTTTAAAAAAGTAATAGTTTAAAAATTATGAGTCATATATTGGTTTGCACACAAACCTGTATTATGGACGAGTTTATTCCATGCAAATAATATTAAGAAAAAATAATAATAATTAATATAAATTTATAATTAAATTACTTTCCAAAAATCGATCAATTAATTTTCCCATTTTAATTGCTTTCTTGAAATTTGCTTCAAAATTTTTAAATTCATTAAAAATTCATTTTTTATTTAATTAAAAGTTGATTATTTTTTAATTACTAATTAATTTCATTATTTACAGCATTTAATTATTTACTGAATCAGTTTTATTTTAATTATTAAAAATTAAATGAATCACAAATTTTTTAATATGAAATGAAATTTATTGTAAAAATAAATTAGGATTTGTCTGAGTTAAATTTGATGATTCAAAATTTCGTTTATTTTAATTATTTTTGATCAGGCCTGGGCAAAACTAAACAATATAATAATCAATTTCAAAATTAAATAAAAGTGAGCTTCAAAATAATCATTGTTTTTCATAAATGTGTAATTTAAATAATAATATAAAAAATATTTAGTTGTAGAAAATATGACAAGTTCAAATATTATAATAAAATATTTTTAGAAATTTAAATATTATTATAAAGAAACATTATTTTCATGACTAAATCGTGTTTTAATTATTTTACAGTCATTTATTTCTGAGCCTCAATAATTTAGATTTTGAGCTGCTCGTTATCCAACCCTGTTTTAGATCAACTGGTCTAGTCTGAAAGTAAGATGATAAACGAAATTATAGATGGAAATAGATCAAAGGTAAAGATGATAAAAGATTTTAAGAATAATTTAACATTTGTTGTTAATTCTTTTGTTGATTAAAATCTTTATTAAGACATGCTCGTCAAATTTCTATTTAGAACATGAAGTTATAATTTATATAAATATAAATATATATTATAAGAACTTTTTTCAATTTTCACCACTGATTTCTAATCAATTGATAATGTATTTATTAAAAACTTGGCTATGCATCAGTAGATGTATCGATGTTTTTTGATATTCACGAATTTTTGGCACTGCCTCTTTCAAGTAATTTATTTTTCAAAATCACTTAGATATCTTTAGATATTTTTACTGATTCATATCCAAGTCTTTTAATAAATAATATATATATATATATATATATATATATATATATATATATATATATATATATATATATAATTTATTAAAAGACTTGGATATGAATCAGTAAAAATATCTAAAGATATCTAAGTGATGTTGAAAAATAAATTACTTGAAAGAGGCAGTGCCAAAAATTCATGAATAATTTTATCTATTATTCAAAGTTGAATTATTTTAGAAAGTTATTATAATTAACTAGATATTTTTAATAATTTATGTTGAAAAGTAGATAAAACCCTAATTTAGCTCTTGGCAGACAGTATTTATTATTATTTATTATTACTGACATTTATAATTAAGTATTCAACATTTGCAAAGCGGCAATATACTATAAAGCTTTTTCAATTGTTTTGTAAAGGAAACTGAAACTGAAATTAAACCTCTCGTATTATGGCTATACTTTTTAAAACAATCGAAATTTTTAGTAGTTAAATTTATAAAGATAATATTTTAAAACAATTAACATTTAATGTTTTGTTGAACAAGTCAGCATTATAATAATCATAGTACGTCATTTATTATTTATTGTTAATATGAGTAATGGGGCAATAATGATTGTAATTATTTAATATCATCATGCTTATAAATACCCATCATTAAATATAAAATTCATTATTAATATACATTATAAATATGACTTTTGTAACCACGTGAATCATTATTTAATTTTAGGTCATAATAACAATAATAATAAACATAACATTATTATTATTATTATTATTATTATTATTATTATTATTATTATTATTATTATTATTATTATTATTATTATTATTATTATTATTATTATTATTATTATTATTATCATGTTATTCTTTTATATTCAAGAACTAATAGTTCTCGAAATATTGTATCACTAAGTCATTCATATAACTAGATAATAAGACAAATTATACTTTCTATAATAATTAAAATCAAAGTTAAAATTATTTTTTTTAAGGTTAGGGTATAGTTTTGTTTATAATTATAAATATAATTCTTTGTATCTAAGATAACTTTTACATTTCATTTTATTTTCATATAGTATGGTCATGCTGAAAATGTTTTAACTTACAAATATGAAAGTTTTGTGTCTATGATATTTAATTTCACATAAATATTTAATATAAAAAAAGTGTTTGTTCGTATCATATAATTTTCCCTCAGACGTGTCACATGAGACAAGTAGGTCAGTGAATTTGCATTAAATTTGTCGTAATTTTTTCATAAGGTTGATATTTTAATATAAAGTTTTTATATATAAATTATAATAATAAAATTTTCCATTTGTATTTTTAAAACAAATACATTTGACTCGCTGCAAATTGAAAAAAATGTTTTTTCAATTGCAAGAAATTGATTGATGACATTATTTCTGGCTGGAATGTTAAAAATACAAGTAGTTTATTAAATATATTAACTAAAATAATGGTAAATAAATGAATAAATGTATTATTAAATATTGGTAAATATTTTTAAAAATATAAATAAAATATAAATAAATATAAATAATTAGTAAGAATTGTAAATGTAAAAAACTAGTAGATTTTATCTACTTTTTATATACAATATTATTTAATACTGAAGAATTGGGCGCCTTGACTAAAATTTTAAGAAACTAATCGTTTCCTTTGAAATATGTCACGAAATTTTGATCACGATTATTTAAAACAAAAATATACTCTGAAACGTAAAATATTCGATTGACGTTCTGTTAGATAATATCTAATTCAAATAAAAATGAACCCTTATTAAAAGTTTAGAGTTCATTAATATTTTATAAAATACTTAAATTTTATTGTATAATTTTCGTTTGGGCTGGAATTAGTCCTTTGCTGTATAAATTGTGGTAACGAAATTAGTTCAATACTTTTAATTATTAAAATTGAATTTTATTTTTGAATAAATATTGATGTAATTATTATAAAAGTTAAATTCAAATTTAAGTCAACAATTATTTTAAATATTTTTAACTTAATAGTTGTCATTAAAAATGTAAAATCTGTTTATTTTTTAGCCACTTTACTACCATATTACACAGAATATTATAGTTATACTGCTTTTATATAATATATAAATACATTTTTAAAATTATTGTAATTTTAGAGTGATGTTGATATTTTATTTGATTTTTATAATTGAGATATCGATAAAATTTAAAATATTATTAATAGTAATTAAAATTATTTATGAATTCTAAGAAACGATAATATAAATTGAAAGTACACCTAAAATCAAATAATAAACCTAAACGTTTCGTTATCAGATTGTTTACTAAACTCGAGTAAATAATTTTGAAAAGGACAGATTATTTTATTGTGATAAAATTCTATTTAATGGTTGAAACTGGCCTATTTTTTAATTTTTTAAAAAATAAGATTATGGAGATTAGAAGAAATCAATATAGCATATTAATAAGAAACATTTCATTATCTTTAATAATAAACACGTGTTTAAAAAATATAATAAATTGAGAAAAAATTCACCACTGTAGTTGGATTTGGATTAAACTTTAGAAAATTCAATTTTTTTTAAAGTTTTTAATTGAATTTAAAGCCTTTTAAAAATTCATTAAAGTACTAAACAAAAACTCTTTTAACCAACTCTCATAGACTTTGCCTTTGTGTATAATAATTTTCATTATTATTATATTTCAAATGTTAAATACAGTAAAAGTGTATTACATACAAATTATGAATGCTTTAACCAAGCCAAAAATGAATATACAAACAGTCACGACTCCATTTTATATAATATATATTGATGGAGATATTTTTGAATTAATTTTATAAATATTTTCCATTTAAAGTAGAATTTGAGAGTATTGAAGAAGTTCAAAAATTAAGATTTACTGAAAAAGAAGTAAATTTCAAAAAAACATTTGAATTAAATACTTATTCCTCCAAATAATCGGAAAATAAAGTTTGATACAATTATTTTTATGATATGAAGAAAATTTAAATATTACAGATTTTTCTCAAATAAATGTTCAATTATTGACCTTTTATCCTCGCCCATTTAAATCTAATGAATTTCAAAAAGGAAAAATTGTTAAAACTGTCTTGGAAGATGATGTCAGTAAAGTTCAATTTAGTAAAAGTTTTTCCTAATAATTTAGGATTATAAGAAAAAGCATATACAGACAAAATTATTATTGGGTTAAAAGGACCTGAAATAATGCAACGTAATCTACAAATGATAATCGATATGAATATCATTGGACCAATTCTTGTCGGTGATACTTTGGTTACTCAATTGAAATGTATATGGGTAGGAAAACATAAAAAGACGATCTAGTTTTAATAATTGAAAGGGATCCAATGTATTTGAGGTTATCGTCATCATATATAAACAATATGATTAAACATATAAACAAAAGAATGAGAGGTTATGGTATCGTGTTTGAAAAAATGATTAGCGCTAAATCTGAATTATGTCTTTTTGATAGACCCTTTAACAGTAATTGAACATAGAGCATTTGAAGATATTTACCCAAGGAATTCAATTACAGATGCTGGTTCTTCTTCGATTCAATTTTACTTTAATGGATCACAAACTGAAAAGTTAGATTTGAATGATACTTTATTATATATTCAGTTGAAAGTTGTTAATAATTTAGGTGAGATTCTCACCGTCAGAATATAACTGAATCTGATGTATTTGCAAATAATTGCTTCTTCCAAACACTTTTCAAGAGGTTGAATTAGTTTTTAATTCTATCAAGGTTGAAGGATCAAATGATAGATTTCCTCACAAGGCATTTATTGAAACATTTATAAATTATAATGGAGATAAACGAACATCTTTAGATGGAATGGGGTACACGGAACATGATCTTATGATAAAAACATGGATTGAAAAATCAAAATCAATTTATTTGATCAACCGAAATATATACTTGATATTAGTTTTCAAATTAAATTGGCTAGATCAATTTCATCACTTAGTTTAACGTGTACAAAAATGGAACCCAAAATAGTATTATTAGATGAAAAATAATAGGTTAGAAGAGTTCGTGTTGAACCATAAGTTTTAGCAGGTCATCAAATAGGTCTCTCTACAAAAAATGCAATTTATCCTTTAAAGAGCAAAGAAGTTTTAATTTTTATTATCTATTGGTTCTTCCTTTTTTTATAAAGAGCAAATATTTGGAGACAGACATTTGTCTTCATTTTGTTTTCGACTATATATCCTTTTTTTTATTTAACATAAATTTTCGGTATTTCTTTTTTCAAGTATCATTTTCAAAAATAATACTAAAAAAGCAATACCAAAAGTTTATGTTAAATAGTTAAAACATTGATCTATTTCTAAAAACTAAATAAAATTAAACTTTTAATATTTAAGAATAATAATGATAATTAATTATATTATTTTAAATAATAACATATTTTATCAAATCTTTTACTCTCTCTATATCAACTTCGCTGAGGTTTGTATGTGTCATGCAAATTCTGTGAGGCCAAATTAACCTATTTTCCGTAATCGGATTGAGCCGAAATTTGGCAAGTAGATTCGTTGTCGAGAAAGCTGCATGCTATCAAATTTTCAGATCGATCCGATTACGGGAAGTGAATTGATTTAAAACAGTGATATGTCAAATCTAGTGTTATTTCCTTATTTCAATATAAATTCTTATTTATTCATTAAATTCGGATTAAAGAGATATCTAAAATATGTTATATAAGTTTGAACCTCGTGTCCTTAAAGTGCTAAATATTACGAACAATTTTAGTTTTGAGTGAAATTAAGAAAGTTTTTTCTATTTTATTTTATTTTATTTTTTATTTTTATCTTAATATACTATTTAAAAGTGTACCTGTAATTATTTTTTAAAAAATTAATAAATATTTATTTTCCAAATTGGAGAAAAAGAATGATTGTGAGGTTCTCTAAGCAAATTAAAATAAAATATAAATTTCATTTATAACTCACAGCAATTATAATTTCATTTCGTGACATAACGATTGCTGAGTGACTCTTTTAGCATCTGAGAAAGTTTTTTAAAAGAACTTGAATTAGGTAATAAAATTGAATCTTTAAATAATAATTTTCTAAATTTGATTTATACATGTCAAATCCAAATTCCTCTTTGTCATAAATTTTGATTCAAATATTTTTTAAAAATTATAAACTAAAATTTAATTTAATGAAAGATTTTGTTTTAATTCATAATGGTAATGCATATAGATTATTTCATGCCCAAATATTTGATATTAAGGTTTGTGATATATGTGATTACTTTGACATATTTATAATGTTAATTAAGTACGGATAGTTGACAATATGATGTAATAAGTGTTTTTTTCAAAAGTACCTTCAATGACCAAATGCAAAATGAAATAAAATGATAGAAAAAGAAGTTTTAAAAATTATTTAATATTATACAAGAAAAGTTTTATCATTTCTACAAGACAAAGTTCTTGCGCATTTTGAATATAAATTTTTGATTTATATATTATTGGTATCTATGTTTTGTCAGTTTTTGTTTTCAAGATAGCATCTATTTCAAATATTTTAACATATTTAATTCATTCTTTAATTCCTAAACTGTTGTCGGCATTCTTTGTCGCTAGTCTCTGATACCATTAATGACAATCTGGACTTTTCAATTTTCTCATTTTTAAGATTTATTAAGATTCGAGAACATCTTTGGCATCTGACTGAATATCTATGATATATTACTTCTCTAATATTCCATACGCCGATGAGCGTCGGTTTATTTCTTAAAATGTTTAAACAGGTTTTGACGGATTTTTTAAATAAATATAAAAGTTATTTTTTAATTTGTTTGATTTAAATATGAATTTAGCAAAATTTGATTTTAATATAATTATAGCAGAATTTTCAAAATGTTTTTTTATTTAATTATTTTTATTTAATAAATATTTTAATTATATATTTTTATATATTTTATATATTTTTATATATTACTTTTATTGGTTTTCAGTTATTTTTTTATATATTTTGTTTAAAAATAGTATTTTTTATTTATTTTGTTTAAATAAAAATTGCTTTTCATCGTTTTAATTTATAATTATTTTTATATTTTTATAATGAAAACCTCAAATTAGAAAATTTCAGATGTATACAAACAATTGTTTCAAATTTCAATGGATACTAGACGATACTAAAATATGGCATTTATCCAAACAGGGTAAATTTAAGCAAAACAAAATGCATTTTTAGTAGTAGAAGAAGGAATCAGTAGTACTAATCCCGCCAAACTTAGCTGTAAAATTTTGATCACAACATTAGAATATTAATGAAATCTTGGATAAAAAGCATCATTATCTTAAAGATCATTATTTATTTTGTTTAAAAACAATATATCGTTTGCAAGATTCCGAGACATATTAGAAATTTTCTTGAAAATATCATAGTGGCCAGACCTGAATTAATATCTTTGTAGGCTCTAGGCGCTTTGAATTTTGGAGAACTCGTCCAATTTTTTTAAATAAATGAATTTTGTTTTGCACAATAAGCATTGAATTATTTTAATTTTATTATTCCCATTTTTATATTCTATATTGATGGTAGATTTGTTTTACACGAACCAAACCAAGGCTAATAAAAATATTGAGTTGGTATTATTAATATATTGAAAATATTTAAAATCGACAATTAATGTATTTTTAAAGCTATATTGCAAAACATAGTGGTAATAATTTTTAAAGTGACTATAAGAAGACAAACATGATAGAATAAAACATTAAGTTTGTCATCGCCGATTTCGAATGTTTCTGGTGGTCTGATAAACTGCAGCATAGGCGTGGTCGCCATGTTAGGATTCGTCTTAATTTTAGACATTAATAAATTCAAAGTCGTGAATAATTATATATTATTTAAACAACATATTTTCTTAATTCATTTCTGGGGAATTAATTCAAATCCAAATAATATTTCGAACAATTTCGACATTCAATTCCAACATACCACAACATTCAAATAATCAAATATAAATACTATAGATATGAATAGTTTATATAAATACATCTTACAAACATCAATTAAATGGATTTATTGGTCATGTAATACAAAAAGTGAGAGATATAAAAACAATATCCGTAAAAACGAAACGATGAAAATTGATGACAAAAGTATTATTTAGAAAATTTTTATTAACAATCTCGCTTCAAAATTTATTTCTGAATTCCTGAAATGTTTGTAGCAAAAATCGATTGATGAAGAAGAAATTTCAAATGTTTTGACAAATCTACTTTGAAATTCTCCTGGAATTATTCAAACAAAATCCTCCGAGGAAAAATTTTTAATGTTTTAATGTCTAATCATTTGCATCTTATTTCACAAATTCAATAAGTATTCATTCGATCCTTATACCCATCATATTCGCAAAGAGCTTGTTTGATTTGGATATGGTATTTTTCCCCTATAAGGAAAAATAAAATACTACTCATTAAAACTATTTATTTAATTTTAAATAAAATATAAATTTCAAAAAATGCCAATCGATTTTTCTAATTTTCGAATGTTCGAATAGAATTGCATTCAGGTCAATGTCTTTTTTCATCCAAATTTTAAAGGGGTTGACTTCTCGGGTATAGTAGATTAAATTATTGAAAAGTTGAGATTTTAATATAAAATCTGCTTTTGAATTAATTTTTAGCTAAATATTTGTGTTCTGAATAAAAAATGTATATAAATTTATAGACCAAATAAATGTTAAACAAAATTTGTTTTCATATTTTTTACTTCCATGAAAATAATTAAACATTTAACTAGTTGCTTCAAGCAATTTTATTAGTTTGGATTTGTATGCATCAGTTAAAAAACTGATTTAAAACTGTTTTTTTTAAATAGAATTAATTACAAAAAAACGTGAAGTATTTTTAATATAGTAATTGTTTGTATTAATCGTTTAATTTTAATTTAGGATTACAAATATCTTGCATTCAATTTTAAAATAAAAATTATTTAATAAACAGTAGGTAGAAAGTAGCCCACTGGAACAATTACCCCCCCCCCCGGGGGGGGGGGGGGGGGGGTTTGTTCCTAAATTTTTATTACGCAATTGTTCCAACTCACATTTTTTGCTTTCAGGGATTTTTGGTCCAAAATTTTTTTTATCACACTATAGTGAGGGGGTCTCGATGGTCCTGGGATTTTCAATACAAAAAAAAAAATTTCTATACAAAAACGATGGTCCTGGGATTTTCAATACAAAAAAAAAATTTCAATACAAAAACGATGGTCCTGGGATTTTCAATACAAAAAAAAAAAATCAATACAAAAACGATGGTCCTGGGATTTTCAATACAAAAAAAAAAAAATTTCTATACAAAAACGATGGTCCTGGGATTTTAAATACAAAAAAAAATTTTTCTATACAAAAATCCGACTACCACTAAAAAAGCCAAGGATTTTTCACACTATAGTGAGGGGGTCTCGATGGTCCTGGGATTTTCAATACAAAAAATTTTTTTCTATACAATAATCCGACTACCACTAAAAAAGCATGGAATTTTCAGACTATAGTGAGAGGGTCTCGATGGTCCTGGGATTTTCAATACAAAAAATTTTTTTCTATACAAAAATCCTACTACCACTAAAAAAGCCAAGGATTTTTCAGACTATAGTGAGGTGGGTCTCCTTGGTCCTGGAATTTTCAATACAAATAAAATTTTTTCAATAGAAAATTCGACTATCAATAAAAAAGCATGGATTTTTCTAGTTCAATTAAGGTGGGTCTCCTTGGTCCTGAGAAAAAGGTGGTCTACACTAAAAAAACGTGGTAAATTTTTTAAATTAAAGTAAATAATGGTCCTAAAAATTAAATTAAAGTAAATTATGGTCAAAATTTTTAAATTACAGTAAATAATGGTCCTAAAAATTAAATTAAAGTAAATTATGGTCAAAATTTTTAAATTACAGTAAATTATGGGTCTAAAAATTAAATTAAAGTAAATAATGGTCCTAAAAATTAAATTACAGTTAATTATGGTCCAAATCTTTCAATTACATTAAATTATGGTCCTAAAAATTAAATTACAGTAAATTATGGTCAAAATTTTTAAATTACAGTAAATTATGGGTCTAAAAATTAAATTAAAGTAAATGATGGTTCAAATTTTTGAATTAAAGTAAATTTAGGTTCTAAAATATTAAATTAAAGTAAATATTGGTCCAAATTTTAAAATTAAGTAATCAATGGTAAAAAATTTTAAATAAGTAAATTAAAGTAATAATTTTTAAATAAGTAAATTAAAGTAATGTAATAAGTAAATTAAAGTAAAATTTTAAAATTTATTAACAAAATAATAGAAGGTGTTTGAGAATTGAAATTTTTTAATGCAAATTTTTATGGAATAATTTTTTTAAGATAATTTTTAATGAAAATTTTTATGGAATAATTTTTAATGGAAATTTTTATGGAATATTTTTCAATGATAATTTTAGATGGAAATTTTTAATGAAATAATAATAATAATAATAATAATAATAATAATAATAATAATAATAATAAAAATAGTAATAATATATCAACCAAATACAAAAAAATGAACTAGACACATAAAACACAAACAAATAACAAATGTAAAGATATAAAATTTATTCAATAAAATTAGTCCTCATCGGACAAAATAACGTCATCGATATCGATGTCATCTTCTCCAAAATCTTCATTTAATTCTTCCTCATCTTCTCCAAAATCTTCATTTAATTCTTCCTCATCTTCTCCATCATTTTCTTCAACATTTTCTGAAACATTTTCTGCAACAATTTCTGCAACATTTTCTCCAATATTTAATTCACTTAATCTTACATGCCCATATGCAAGACTAGTATTTTTCCCCACCCAAACCCTTTTGTCATCTTTGTTTGTTAGTGCTATTTTTGTGTTTTTAATTGTAAAAATTTGATGATTTTTGCTTGTTATTTTAGTCTGAGGAACCGAAAAAATCTGGTTAGTGTTATAACAATCCAGGTATGACTGATGTTTTATGTCACTACCTTTCAATGTTACACCTTTAGCCTTTTTTGTTTCCTCATCACCCAACAAGCTATAACATTTAGGTCTAAGAAAAACCCATTCCTTATATTTAAGACCTTTATTCTCGTCTTTGAACTTTCCAATGACTGAATCAAGGTTCTTACTATATAAGGAATGACAACTATTGTAATTGGAAGTATCCAATAAATTATCTCGAATCATTGCAGGTAAAAGAACCTCAAGTTTACAGTTAATGACTTCAAGGAAAAAAGAATCTGTATCACCTGCAACGATATTAATTTTACAATTAAACTCATTGCGAAATGATTCCAGATCCTTATATTGCAATTCATACATTCTAAGTTTAGATAGATCAAGTACAGATTGACCAATGTAACTTGGTCTATCTAAACATATAGAATCTGAATTCAATAATGCAGCGATTAAATTATCGTCTATTTTAATAGATTTTTTAAAAGTTGGCTTCGAAGAATATTTAACAAGTTTACCGGCAGTTGTACAAAGACGAAGATTCATTCTTCTCTTTAAATTTTCAACTGTTTTGCCGTATAAACTGTTATTTAGTAATTTATAATAATTTTTATCTAAGTTATTTATGCTTTTTGACCGTAATTCAGTATTTGTATCTATATATTTTTTAAAAATTGGTGATTGCTTAAATCTTACACCCCTATTTACACGTGTTACTTTAACACCAAGTTCCAAATATAATTTTAATAATCTCCAATGAATAACATAATTAGATTTTGGAAGATGAGTTAATAATAATTTTTCAACCTTAGACCCAGCAGGTTTCATTTTTTCAGCAGCTACAGGGAAATCATCCAACTTATCATGAAGCTCAGAAGGAATTACAAGATCAACTTCAAGTGTGTATCCATAAGACAAAGATTCAAGATTTAAATTCCTACATTCATCCATTATTTTATCAAATCCATCAAGAACCCAACAAAATTCGCCACAAGGTAATGATTGACTTAAAGCCCAACCATAAAGATTATTAATATCTATATAAAGTAACTCGGTGTTCTCGTCGGTTTTTACGTAATGCTTATTCACAAAAGTAAGACCGCCTCTTATTCCACCCTCATAAAAGCTAAACATTTCGTTTTCAGTTATGAGTTCAATTGGTTCATTTAAAGACATTAATGCAGAAGACCAAGACATACCTGGAATTCCGAAATAATTCAAAGGCTCTAATCTATTGTGAGCAATGGATTTCAACCTAAACTGATGAAAGAAATCAGCCAAAAGAAAACAATCAAGTTTTAGGTAGATCATCATATAATCTAATAAAGTTCTGCAATTAGATTCTACCCAAATCTCCTGAGCTTTTTCATACTCAAGCTCAGTGACACCCTCCCAGATTGGTGGTAATTCATACGTAGTTTGTAGGACATCTAAAGAAGTGGCGAAATTATAAGGGAAGATTCCTTTTTCACATACTATGGTGCCAGAAAAAGCAGAATTAGTAAAAGGCAAAGAATTCAAAGTTTTGACTGCTTTAGCCAAAGAATCATTGACAAATTGATATGAATCAATGAATCTTAGGCTAATTTTGCCTAAATGAGCAATCAAAGATATAAATTTTTCCGTAGTTATTGGGATGCACCCTAAATTCCAATTTTTAAATTTATTTAATCCATATTTAAGTATATGATGCATATCGTATCCCTTCAAGTTGTGAAATACGATAGGCAAAATTTTATTTATTTTTCTATTTACGTTACATGTGCTACAAGCTGCACCCAAGTATTTGCCCGTAAAATGATCGTGATCTCTAACAGGATCCACGATAGATTTCAAACAAAGATAACAAACCGTTGAATTAATGAATTGTTGTTGCTCATTTTTAGTTAATTTAATCATTGGTTTCCTACCCATTTTATAATAAAAAGGAAGAACCTTATTTAATGCTATATCCTCTATAGCACTTAAAAAACTCTCGACGCAATCTAAACCTATGAACTGCTGATAAGATTTAGATCCGTCAAAGTTATTTACTAGTAAAAGACCAGCAGATATTGGCATGTGTCGCTGAAAATGATCATTATCACAAGGTAAAATAGCCTCAAAATCGGCATAAACTACGAAAGGAGGAGTTACTGTTTTCGACCAGTCAGTAAACTGTAAGAATTTATTTTGAGGGAAAGTATAAAGAGTAGTGCCTAATTGATTGCGTTTGCATAATATTTCATGTTTTTCTAGTGCGTTTCTATTGTAAAAACCATTCAAACAACGATGACACCATATTGATTGTATGCGTGTAGGACAACTATTGTTTATGTGGCAATTCAGTAACCTATTTAAATTGCTTATAGCAATGTAATGAAAATTGTTCCCTTTATTTAATAAAAGTAAATTAATTACTGTTCCATTTAAAACTTTGGAACGATGTATAATGTCTAAATGGGGGTGTTTTAAAACGTAATTATCTATTAATTGTTTGTTATTGTCATAAGAAAAAATGTTAATTATTAAACCAGGATTTTTGGCCTCGAATTTTCTAATATCTTTTAATTTCATTGGTAAGTCTAATGGATTATATATTAAGTCTGATAAATTATAACTGGATGTTCTATTTCTATATTGTTTAATAACCTCATCATATTTTAAAATAGCTAAAATGCTATATAAAAAACATGAATCGTCGGTGTTTTTTACATTAATTAAGCATTTTTTATTTTTTAGACAAGTAGGTAGTTCAATGAAACTCCTACCACTTAATCTGCTTAACCTACTTATTTTCGTTATAGTGAAGTGGATTTCTGTTATTTTTTTTATAATCCAACTACTTCCTAACTCTGTGATATTACTTATTTTCTCGTTTAGTTCCCTAATGCCTTCGTCAAAAAATGATGCAGTTAAAGGTTTTGCGTAATTCGAAATATTATTAACCTTTATTTCCCCGTCTTTTTCAAATTCGATTGTTATTCCGAATTGAATTTTGACGGAGCCTAATTCGTTAATAATATCTCGTAATTTTATAATTAATTGTTCTGGAAATATTATTTCCTTTATATTCAAGTTACTTGTATTTAGACTTAAAATTTGATGTGTACCCCTTAAATCTTTTTGTACTATGGGTACATTACCTCCTATTTGTACATTAGTAGTCGAAGAGTCGAGTGAAAGATTATCAAATTCATTATTGGGTTCATCTACATCCCAAGAGTCGAGTGAAAGATTATCAAATTCATTATTGGGTTCATCTACATCCCAAGAGTCGAGTGAAAGATTATCAAATTCATTATTGGGTTCATCTACATCCCAAGAGTCGAGTGAAAGATTATCAAATTCATTATTGGGTTCATCTACATCCCAAGAGTCGAGTGAAAGATTATCAAATTCATTATTGGGTTCATCAACTAATCCGACCTGGGATTCAACAAAAGGCAATCCATCATTGGATTCAACAAAAGACAATCCATCATTGGATTCAGCAAAAGACAATCCATCATTGGATTCAGCAAAAGACAATCCATCATTGGATTCAGCAAAAGACAATCCATCATTGGATTCATCAACTAATCCGACCTGGGATTCAACAAATGTATTTAATTTAATTTTTTTATTAGTAGTATTTATTTCAATAGTTGAAGGACGTTTAAAAATAACATCTTTTTTAGAATTGAACCTATCTAAATGGTGTTTATGCTTATTATAAAAAACGCTGTATGTTAAGGGCTCGCTAATCTTACATATGGGGCATATAAAAAAAGTTTTATTATAGTATTTTTTAGAATAATAATTCTCCATTATAGAATGGCAATTATTATGTTCTGTCGACGAACAATAATTTGGGTAAAGTATACCTAAAAATATATACATTTAAAAATTTGGCTAAAACATTTGATAAAAATAATACTATTAAAATTTTCTTATAATTTTGCATGTATGCATCCAATCAAAATTAATTATTTGCTATAAATGATAATTTAATGAAATAAATTTAACAAAAAATGTCTACTATAAATAGTATCCTATTAGAAGAAAATAGTACATCAGTTATAGGTATGGTATGTAAACCTCCTATTCAATTCCTTCAATATAATATGTACTATTTGAAATATCCTATTACTTATTCGTTCAAGGTAATTTTTTTTTTTTTTTTTTTTTTTATTTAATATTAATTTGTTATAGGAACCAGTTAATTTAAAAACATGTCAATTCAATATTCAAATTGGAGATATTGGAGAAGTAGATAGAAAAAATCTTGGAGAAATTCTTAAATTAATTAATAAAGAAATGATTTTTAATGAAAAATTTACATTTATCAATTGTGAAAAAGGGTGTAAATTAGACGAAGATAAAAAATCAAAAGTGCGAATACTTATTCAAGGAGTCAAGATAAATGGAGTTATAATTAAACCAATTTGGAAAATTACAAATGTTTTTGAATAAATATTTAAGTGTTATTTTAAATGTTGTTGAAAAATTTTAAAGTTAATAATTATTTAATAAGGGTCAGATTATTATTAAAGAGTACTGCATGCTCACTGCAGACTACTATGTAGCTACGTGCTCACTGTAGACTACATTATTAAGTTCTATTTTTTTTTTAAGTTCTCATTATAAAAAAAAAATTTGCGAGGGATTTCCCCTTATTTCATTAAAAATTTTATTTAAAATATTAGTAAAATATTAGATTATAAAAAATGAGTGAATTTTCTCTTAAGATCAAATAAAATTTTATTTAAAAATTATATAAAAATATCATTAATAATCATTAAAAAATATTAGTAATTTCATCTTATAAAATTTTATTAAAAAATTGATAAAAATACACTGTAGACTACATTATTAGTATTTATATTAGAGAAGTAGCTGCATGCTCACTGCAGACTACTATGTAGCTACGTGCTCACTGTAGACTACATTATTAAGTTCTATTTTTTTTAAGTTCTCATTATAAAAAAAAATTTGCGAGGGATTTCCCCTTATTTCATTAAAAATTTTATTTAAAATATTAGTAAAATATTAGATTATAAAAAATGAGTGAATTTTCTCTTAAGATCAAATAAAATTTTATTAAAAAATTATATAAAAATATCATTAATAATCATTAAAAAATATTAGTAATTTCATCTTATAAAATTTTATTAAAAAATTGATAAAAATACTTACATTTGACATTTTTTTTCATAGTTTCATTCATTTCAGATTTTTTATTCATAGTTTCATTCATTTCAAAATTTTTATTCATAGTTTCATTCATTTCAAAATTTTTATTCATAGTTTCATTCATTTCAAAATTTTTGTTCATAGTTTCATTCATTTCAGAAGTTTTGTTCATTTTCATAGTTTTTTAGTTTCAATCTTTTTTATCTAAAAAATAATTTAATTTTAATAATTAAAAAATAAAATTCTTACGATCCTTGGTACTAACAAATTATGACCAAATTTGAGAAACAAATCATTTATATACTTCTTCTTCTACTAAATACACTACGTAATAATTAAAGGATTAAATACATTACGTAATAATTAAAGGATTTGATACCAAGCGTAATAATTAAAGGATTAAATAAATTGTGTAATAATTAAAGGATTTGATACCAAGCGTAATAATTAAAGGATTAAATAACTTGTGTAATAATTAAAGGATTAAATAACTTGTGTAATAATTAAAGGATTAAATAACTTGCGCAATAATTAACTTAATTAAAAATTTATTGAAATAATTTAAATAATAAACTAAAATTTATTGAAATAATTTAAATAATAAACTAAAAATTTATTGAAATAATTTAAATTAATTTTATCCAATTGATTTATTTATAAATTATAAAAAATCATTTACTTACTCTATTATTCTCACTTTTATTATATGCTTATCGAAAAATTAAAATGGAATGCATTGTTTGCTACACTGAATACGCTATAGAAATGTTTATAACTATTGGATGTAACCATTCGTTTTGTACTAATTGTTTCTTAGAATGTTTAAATATTTCTACTCGTTGCCCACTTGACAAACTTGAATTTAATTTATTAAAGAAGAAAGATTTATTTATAGATTATATGAGATTAGTTAAGTTGAAACACGAATTTTATAAACTTAGTTTTAGATCTTGTATTCGAAATATCAACCGCAAACTGATGAAATATATAAGAAAAACACCTGTGGATTTGGAATATATATTAAATAGTATCATTGAATGTAATCGAAATTCTCCTTTTGCAAATTTTAAAAAATATATAATTGTGCTCGAAGAATCTTTGAATACCAGTTTTTTCGGAATTGAAATACTCGTTCAAAATACTGATTTGGCATCAGATTATTTGACAAAAATATACCATTTAATTAGAAAATTACTAATTAATGAAAATACTGAAGAATTTAATGAAAGGATAATTGGTTCTTTTATTGAAGATCAAATATACTTTAAAGATAATTTTATAACCAATATCCGCAAAAAAGCTCTGTATACATCTTTTATTTCCGATGTATTTTTACGAGATTTAACTGTGACTGAAGATGGTGTTGTTATTCCATTCCAAGAATTTGATGAAGATACAATTTTAGACCCATTAGAAATTGATTATATAAGATTTGAACAAGACCTGTTAACTAATATTACATTAGTTCATCAAAATTTGATATCAAATCAATTGAGACGACTATTTGGCAAAATTGATTTATTTTTAGATGCTAACATAACATTAGAAACAAGAAAAAAATTAACGATTTATTTAGGTTATGAATATGAATTAATGGAAATATGTTTGGAGAATTATAGTAACCAATATTTAGTATATTTGGGAAATATACAATTTATTGTCAATAATATTTTAAATATAGAAGATATCAATAATTTATTAGAAATACCTCGAATGATAAGATTGTTGATGGAGCAAATTACTTGGGATGATTTTTTGAAAAATATGCTAGTAAAATTAATTGTGAATATTATTTTGTTTTGTGAATAAATTATTTTAATTGTGAATTTAGTGAATATTTTAAAAACAACTTTTTATTATAAAAATTTATTTCATTGACTTTAACCAAGCCAAACAATGTTGTCCACATGTTTTTGTTATAGGATTTTGGTAACGTATTCGATTGTATTCAATTGGCATTGACATTGATTGTAGTTTATTGATTAATATAGGTGGATAATAGAATCCCATTGGATCAAATGCATATATTTTGTCTGGTTTCACGTATACTGCAAGCCAATGTTCACCATTCAGATTAGCAGATTGAGTATTTACAATTATTGCTTTGTTGACATCTAAATAAGGTATTTTGTCTAGTGGGAAAACACCTAGAAATTCTTTTCCTAGTAATTTTCTTCCGATAACATGTATCTGAATAGAACTAAATTAATAATAATTAAATAATTTAAATTAATTCTTACTTCATATTTGATTAATTGATTTTCTATATTTGGTTTATATTATACCAAAACAGTACGAGTAGATGTAATTTGAATTTCTTTTTCAAAAACTCCATATACAATTACAGAAACAGCTTCAGTAAGTGAAGATGCGAATTTAATATCTAATCGCAAATTTCCACTTTGTGGTAACTGACTTTGATGAAGATCAAAATCTGGTGCCAATACGAATGTAAAGAATGGATACTTGCTCTTAAAATCAGACATGGTGATACCACAATTCATATTTTTATTTAGATAACCCATATTTCTAATAATCGATTGCATATAACTTGTACTATAATCATCATTCTCAAAATCTTGACTATATTTTTCGCGATAATCACTTCCTTTACTTAAAGTTATGGACTTGACATTAAAGTGATCAAATATAGAAAATGATTCTGAAAACGATCCACTAAATCTTTTACTAGATTGAAATGCAACAAGTATAAAATTAGGTAATCGTCTATCTCCAAATATTTGTTCTTTATAAAAAGAGGAAGAACCAATAGGTAATGAGAAATCAACAACTTCTTTGCTTCTTAAAGGATAAATTGCATTTTTTGTAGACAGACCAATTTGATGTCCTGCCAAAACCGATGGTTCAACACGAACTCTTCTAACCATTAATTTTGCGTCTAATAATAAAATTTTCGGTTCAATTTTCGCACAAGTTAAACTAAGTGTTGGATTTGATCTTGTTAATTTAATTTGAACACTAACACCTGGTAGTAAATATTTAGGTTGATCAAAGAAATCAAATTGAAGTGGGGAACATAAAGAAAAGGATTTTGATTTTTCAATCCATGTTTTTCTCGTAAGATCTTTGTTAGTATACCCCATTCCACCTAAAGATGTTCGTTTAGTATCTCCGTCATAATTTATAAGTGTTTCAATTAATGCTTTGTGGGCAAATCTATCATTTGATCCTTCAACTTTGATTGAATTAAAAATTAATTCAACATCTTTAAAAAGGGTTTGGAAGAAGAAATTATTTGGAATTACTTCTGATTCGCCTAAATTCTCACCTAAATTATTAACAACTTTCAATTGAATATATAACAAAGTATCATTCAAATCTAAATATTCAGTCTGCGATCCGTTTATGTAAAATTGAATCGAAGAAGAACCAGCATCTGTAATAGAATTTCTTGGGTATACATCTTCAAATGCTCCATGTTCAATCACTGCTTGGGGAGAAGGTCTATCAAAAAGACATAATTCTGATTTAGCACTAATCATTTTTCAAAGATGGTACCATATCCTTTCATTCTTTTGTTTATATGTTTCTTCATAATTTTTCGGCGTTTAAGTATTCCGCCTTTTTGTTCTTTATCATTTTTAAATACATCGGATACTTTATTAATTACTTCAGGTAAGTGTTGCATCACTGCTGGTAATGATTCTTTAATTTCAGAAATTGCATTTGATTTTAAAGCAGGCAAGATATTTGCATTGTTATTTATTACGTCATTAGCTGTTTTCATACCAAAATTTCCTATTCGTCTAAGAATTGGGAGTGCAAATCTACCTATTGTCTTCAACCAACCGGTTCCATATTGTTTACCAACAAAATATGGTAAATCACCACCCGATTGGTTACTACTATAAAAATGTATTATGTCAGGATTACTCATTTATTTTACGAAAATGTAATGTCAAGTATGTTTTATCTTCTTTTCCAAATATATATTTTCCACTATCATCTCGTATATTGATTTCTATATTGTTTATATATGAAGACGATACAGGTAAGTACATTGGATTCTTTTCAATTATTTGTACTAAATCATCTTTTTTATGTTTTTCCACCCAAATACATTTCAAAAGAGGGACCAATGTATCACCAACAATAATCGGTTCGATAATATTTGTATAGATCATCAATTGTTGATTGCGTTGTAATACTTCAGGTTCTTTAAAACCAATAATAAGTTTGTCAGTATATGCTTCTTCTAATAATCCTAAACTATTAGCTAAAAATTTACTAAATTGAACTTTACTGACATCATCATCCATTACAATTTTAACAATTTTTCCTTTTTGAATATCAACAGATTTAAATGGACGAGGATAAAAGGTTGATAGTTGATCATTTATTTGTGAAAGATCTGTAATGATATTTTCTTCGAATTTATCAGTAAACTCAACATCGTAATAATATTGTATAGTTAATCGAATTGTATCAAACTTTATTTTTCGATTATTTGGAGGAATAGTGATTTGGTTCAAGGTTTGTTTAAAAGTTATTTCTTTTTCTGAAAATCCCAATTTTTGTGCTTCTTTAATACTATCGAATTCTACTTTAAAAGGAAAATATTTACAATTAATGTTCAATGTATTTCCATCAATATATATTAAATAAAATGGAGAGTCGTGACTGATTGTATATTCATTTTTTTCTTGGTTAAAGTAAAAGTATTCATAACTTGTATGTAATACACTTTTACTATATTTGACATTTGAATTACTGTAAAAAGGAAAATAATTATACACAAAGGTAAAGTCCATGAGAGCTACTTCCCATTCACCATCCAAGTAAATAGGATTTTGAAATTCGACATTAAATTTACCTGCTTCATTATTTGGATGAGTCTGAGGACAACTATTAGAAGGTAAATTAACATAAAAATCTTTTTTAATCATTTATTTTACGAAAATGTAATGTCAAGTGTGTTTTTGTATCTCTACTAAATTTTATTAATTTTCCACTATCATCTCGTATATTGATTTCAATGTTGTTTATAGAAGAAATAGAAATTGGTAGATACATTGGATTCTTCATTTCTAGTTGCACAATTTCTCCTTGTTCATATTTTTTTATCCAAATAGATTTCAATAACGGAACTCTTACATCTCCAACAGTCAATGGTTCGATAATATTTGAGTAAATAAACATTTGTTGATGATGATTAAATAATTTTGGAATTTTTGTTCCAATAATTTCTTTCTCTGTAAATGTTGTTTCTTTAATCCCAATGTTTTTGTTAACTTTTTATCAAAGGTTATTGATGAAATGTTATCAGCAAGACTTATTTAACCAATTCATTATTTTGTATTTTAAATCTTTAAAGGGAGACGGATTAATTGTCATTAACTGACCATGTATTTCAGATAAAGTATTGATGTATAGTTCATCTTCGAAATAATGTTCAAATTTTGTTTTTTCGACAACACTTATAATTATACCAAATTGATCAATTGTTTTATCTTCTGTAAATTTTGGTAATTTAATTCGCAAATGATCACTATCACTAATAACAGATACTGATTTTAATCCAAATTTATTAGCATGTTCAAAATCTGGAAACGTTATTTTAAATGGAACATGTGGACAAACAACAACCAAATTCTCATATCTTTCAATGAACATGTCAACTTCAGGAGTATTTTTAGGATTTATTACTTCAAAGGTTCGATTTGAATTATTTATTCTAAAATATTTAATTTCTTCATCCATCTTTACTTTTTCATATTGTATCAATGAATTACTGTAATAAGGAAAAGTATTATACACAAAGGTAAAGTCCATGAGAGCTACTTCCCATTCACCATCCAAGTAAATAGGATTTTGAAATTCAACATTAAATTTACTAGCTTCATTATCAGGGAAAATAAGAGGACAACTATTAGAAGGTAAAATAATATAAAAATCTTTCATAATATTTATTTAATCAATTGATTTTCGGATATCCAAGATGGAGTTTCATATCCATGCCATTTAACATAGTATTGTTTATATTTACCATCTTTTTTGGTTTTTAAAATCTTTTGAATTCTAAATATTGTAGGAGCAGGAATTACTTGGAGTTCTTGTTCATAGAATTTACCAGTGATTGGTTTGTTTTCATGATCAACTATCACATACATGACAGGATTCTGTTTTGTATCGATTTTAAAAATTTGATATACTTCATCACTCCAATTATTATCAAAGTTTTTGATGAATGGTGAAGAATTGATTTTACTAATTCTTACATGATCACCAACCTTGTATTTTGGTTTATTGATTTTCTCTAACTTTGGTTGATTTTTAGTAAAATCAGCAGGTGTTTGTCCTTTTAATCCTCTGTGTGGTGAATGATTGTAACTGAAAATAATTTTTGGCAAAACATTTATCCAAGTTTTATTACCTTGATATACAAAATATTTTTTCAAACGTTCTCTTAAAGTTCGATTAAATCGTTCTACATGAGCAGCTTTGAACTGAGAAAATACCGAGTAGTGGTTTATTCCTTTGATAACCTCTTTAACTTTGCTGTTATAAAATTCTTTACCTAAATCATATATTTAAAAATTTATTAATTAAATTTAATTACCTAAATCCGTTTGTAAATTAATAGGTTTACCATCTGCAAACATTTCTTTTATCGCATCAGCCATTTCATTTGCAGATTTAGTTTTTGTAGGAACAGCACGAGCATATCTATTAAAAACATCTATACAAGTCAGAATATATTTGTACCCCTTGTTAATTTTTGAATAAGGTATCATTTCCATCAAATCCATTTGCCATACATCATTGTTTCCAATGTTTTGTATGGTCTTGTTGGAAATCGTTTCAACATTGGTTTATTTAAACTATATGCTAATTGATTAGATAACCATTTCTCAGTTTCTTTCTTTGAATTATTCACTCGTTTTGTTAATTTTTCTACGCCACCAAAACCATCTGGATCTTTTGGGTTTGTCCATATTGTTTTTAACTTTTTCTCTATTGTTTTCACTTTTTTCACTTTTGTTTTCACTTTTGATTTCACTTTTGTTTCACTTTTTCCACTTTTGTGTTGGTTTTGTGATACGTTTCCTTCATTATTACAACAAGTTGTCAAATATTAAAATCTACAATATTTTTATTTGGTAATGAACTCTTGATACCCATTAAGAACTTAATGATGAGATTGCACTAATTGCAGATAAGACTATAGGAATTAGTGCACCCAAGAACCCTCCTTTTGTTTATATATTATCTTTCTCATTAGACGACGATTTTTTGTATCAACTAGAGATAAAAGTGATCTTTTATGTCTTTGCAATACTAATCTTTTAGCTTTAGTTATATTTACATTACCGCGGACAACATTTATAATAACTTCAAGTAAATCATCAATAACAAATGATGGAAAAGATTGTAAAATTGATATTCGTTTCGAATTTGGTGCCTTTATTAAAGCATTAAAATATGGTAAACTCCGTTCAAATTTCATTATTATTATTAATTTACACGACGGATTGTTTATAATTTGATCCACTTCTTGATTTGTTTCTTAGTTTTTGTACTTTTTGTACTTTTTGATCCGCTTTTTGTTTTCTTTGTACGTTTTGTTTTCTTGGTAATTTTCTTCGAAACACTTGGAAGATTTTTAACAACTACTTTTTTAAATGACATGATTAATTTTATTTAGTTTTTAGTTTTGTTTATAAATCGTAACACCGTTTATATTAAAAATATCAGTTCTAATACGCATATCATCTGGACATTGTTGTGTAAAATCAAAAAATAAATATCCATGAGGAATTTTTGTCGCATCTTGGAATGAATCAATCAAAAATTTTCTATTATTTGGATAAGCTTGTCTTGCAAGAAAATCTATTATTGTTTGATCTCTAGGATTTTTGAAATAATTAAATATTGGACATTTAAATTACGTGTTCTATGACTTCCACCTTGATGAAAAAGATTTTGTGTAATGAAAATAACTGTAACTCCGCAATGTCTACTGATTTTTGTAAATAAATTATTAAAATCCTTTTCTTTATTTGCTTCCTGGTACAGATCATCGATAATAATAACATCACCTTGGCGTAATCTAGATGACCAATTTTATCAAATCCTTTAATTATGGTCATTTTTAATTTACAGAACCTGTTTTGAGTCAATCCATGTTCTTCATCTGCACCTCGATGCCAATATATTTTATTAAATTTAGATTTAAACATGTTTGATTGTAATAAATTACATACAAATAAAGTTTTTCCGCTTCCACTAGGTCCTACAATTTGATATACTGCGTCATTTCTTAATTCCATTTTTTAATTAAATTATTTTATTTAATTTGTTTATAATTACAATAATTACAATGATCAGCAACATTAATTATAGAGGAAGATGTGTAGTTAATGGAATGAAGTTCCCATCAGGAAAACCTCAACATGTCGTGGACAGAAGTGGAAAATATCCAATTTTATTCTTCAAGAGCGGGAAATGTAGGATAATGGGATGTAAGAAACCATTACAGGAAGGCGATCTCAAATATCAGATTCAAGATTTACAAATCCAATCAATTACATTAACGTTAGATATAGGTACATGCGTTGATTTAAATGCATTGTCAAGGAAAACCGATAGTTACTACGAGCCTGAAATATTTCCAGCTTTACGTATTCTCAAGTATAACCCACTATGTGTAAATGTTTTTTCAAGTGGGAAAGTTGTTATATTAGGGATTAAAACATTTGATTATTTTAATCAAATTCAAGAAATTCAGAAATTCATTAAATCATTAACTATAAATATCACAACAAATGAAGAAATATTGGAATATTTATTAAGTTAATTAAATTAATTTAATTAATTGTGTTTAAATTAACTGAATATCTACAATAACAAAAATTCAAAAATGGATGACGATAAGCAAGCTTACATATTCCAGACTATATTAACGAAGATGGAAGATTTGTTCCCGAATATAAAGAACAGACTTTCGTATTGTGCTCCGGAACTATTAGCTTATAGAATCAAACAATTAACAGGGATCAATATAGAAGAACTTATACGAAGACATTTCGAATCTGTCCAAGAATCGAGATTTAAATGCATAGACGATTGTGAAGTATGTATGGATCCGATGAAATTACCATGTCCGTTTAGATGTAGATGCTGCAAGAATATAAGATGAAAGAAGTTGTTCATATTTTACTAGCAGAATTAAGAAGAGCTTATTACAAGCAAATATTGGATGAATAAATTTTATATCTTTACATTTGTTAATTGTTTGTGTTTTATGTGTCTAGTTCATTTTTTATGTATTTGGTTGATATATTATTACTATTTTTATTATTCCATTAAAATTTTCATTTGACTTTGAAAAATATTTCATTGAAATTTTCCATCTAAATTATCATTGAAATTATCTTAAAATTTTCCATCTAAATTATCATTGAAAAATATTCCATAAAAATTTCCATTAAAAATTACTTAAAAAAT
>CAUHTR010002209.1:0-62819 GCA_959609185.1 Schmidtea polychroa
ATTCCGTTGAAAAATCTATGAAAAAATATATAGTTGCGGAGATAGAAATTCAAATTTTTTTAAATTTAAAACTTTGCGCTTGATTTCCTATATGTTCCCGATAGAATTTTATTTTGAAATTTCGCACAGAAGTAGTACTTTCGATCCTTATTTATATTCCGTTGAAAAATCTATGAAAAAATATATAGTTGCGGAGATAGAAATTCAAATTTTATTTAAAATTTAAAACTTTGCGCTTGATTTCCTATATGTTCCCGATAGAATTTTATTTTGAAATTTCGCACAGAAGTAGTACTTTCGATCCTTATTTATATTCCGTTGAAAAATCTATGAAAAAATATATAGTTGCGGAGATAGAAATTCAAATTTATTTAAATTTAAAACTTTTAGCGCTTGATTTCCTATATGTTCCCGATAGAATTTTAATTTTGAAATTTCGCACAGAAGTAGTACTTTCGATCCTTTATTTATATTCCGTTGAAAAATCTATGAAAAAATATATAGTTGCGGAGATAGAAATTCAAATTTTTTTAAATTTAAAACTTTAGCGCTTGATTTCCTATATGTTCCCGATAGAATTTTAATTTGAAATTTCGCACAGAAGTAGTACTTTCGATCCTTATTTATATTCCGTTGAAAAATCTATGAAAAAATATATAGTTGCGGAGATACGAAATTCAAATTTATTTAAATTTAAAACTTTATCGCTTGATTTCCTATATGTTCCCGATAGAATTTTAATTTGAAATTTCGCACAGAAGTAGTACTTTCGATCCTTATTTATATTCCGTTGAAAAATCTATGAAAAAATATATAGTTGCGGAGATAGAAATTCAAATTTTTTTAAATTTAAAACTTTATCGCTTGATTTCCTATATGTTCCCGATAGAATTTTAATTTTGAAATTTCGCACAGAAGTAGTACTTTCGATCCTTTATTTATATTCCGTTGAAAAATCTATGAAAAAATATATAGTTGCGGAGATAGAAATTCAAATTTATTTAAATTTAAAACTTTTGCGCTTGATTTCCTATATGTTCCCGATAGAATTTTATTTTGAAATTTCGCACAGAAGTAGTACTTTCGATCCTTATTTATATTCCGTTGAAAAATCTATGAAAAATATATAGTTGCGGAGATAGAAATTCAAATTTTTTTAAATTTAAAACTTTGCGCTTGATTTCCTATATGTTCCCGATAGAATTTTATTTGAAATTTCGCACAGAAGTAGTACTTTCGATCCTTATTTATATTCCGTTGAAAAATCTATGAAAAAATATATAGTTGCGGAGATAGAAATTCAAATTTTTTTAAAATTTAAAACTTTGCGCTTGATTTCCTATATGTTCCCGATAGAATTTTATTTTGAAATTTCGCACAGAAGTAGTACTTTCGATCCTTATTTATATTCCGTTGAAAAATCTATGAAAAAAATATATAGTTGCGGAGATAGAAATTCAAATTTTTTTAAAATTTAAACTTTGCGCTTGATTTCCTATATGTTCCCGATAGAATTTTAATTTGAAATTTCGCACAGAAGTAGTACTTTCGATCCTTATTTATATTCCGTTGAAAAATCTATGAAAAAATATATAGTTGCGGAGATACAAAATTCAAATTTATTTAAATTTAAAACTTTTAGCCTTGATTTCCTATATGTTCCCGATAGAATTTTAATTGAAATTTCGCACAGAAGTAGTACTTTCGATCTTTATTTATATTCCGTTGAAAAATCTATGAAAAAATATATAGTTGCGGAGATACAAAATTCAAATTTATTTTAAATTTAAAATTTTAATCGCTTATTTTCCTATATGTTCCCGATAGAATTTTAATTGAAATTTCGCACAGAAGTAGTACTTTCGATCTTTATTTATATTCCGTTGAAAAATCTATGAAAAAATATATAGTTGCGGAGATACAAAATTCAAATTTATTTAAATTTAAAACTTTTAAGCCTTGATTTCCTATATGTTCCCGATAGAATTTTAATTTGAAATTTCGCACAGAAGTAGTACTTTCGATCCTTATTTATATTCCGTTGAAAAATCTATGAAAAAATATATAGTTGCGGAGATAGAAATTCAAATTTTTTTAAATTTAAAACTTTAGCGCTTGATTTCCTATATGTTCCCGATAGAATTTTAATTTTGAAATTTCGCACAGAAGTAGTACTTTCGATCCTTATTTATATTCCGTTGAAAAATCTATGAAAAAATATATAGTTGCGGAGATAGAAATTCAAATTTTTTTAAATTTAAAACTTTAGCGCTTGATTTCCTATATGTTCCCGATAGAATTTTATTTGAAATTTCGCACAGAAGTAGTACTTTCGATCCTTATTTATATTCCGTTGAAAATCTATGAAAAAATATATAGTTGCGGAGATAGAAATTCAAATTTTATTTAAATTTAAAACTTTTGCGCTTGATTTCCTATATGTTCCCGATAGAATTTTATTTGAAATTTCGCACAGAAGTAGTACTTTCGATCCTTATTTATATTCCGTTGAAAAATCTATGAAAAAATATATAGTTGCGGAGATACGAAATTCAAATTTATTTAAAATTTAAAATTTGAATCGCTTGATTTCCTATATGTTCCCGATAGAATTTTAATTGAAATTTCGCACAGAAGTAGTACTTTCGATCTTTATTTATATTCCGTTGAAAAATCTATGAAAAAATATATAGTTGCGGAGATACAAAATTCAAATTTATTTAAATTTAAACTTTAGCGCTTGATTTCCTATATGTTCCCGATAGAATTTTAATTTGAAATTTCGCACAGAAGTAGTACTTTCGATCTTATTTATATTCCGTTGAAAAATCTATGAAAAAATATATAGTTGCGGAGATACAAAATTCAAATTTATTTAAATTTAAAATTTTAGCGCTTGATTTCCTATATGTTCCCGATAGAATTTTAATTGAAATTTCGCACAGAAGTAGTACTTTCGATCTTATTTATATTCCGTTGAAAAATCTATGAAAAAATATATAGTTGCGGAGATAGAAATTCAAATTTATTTAAAATTTAAAACTTTTAGCGCTTGATTTCCTATATGTTCCCGATAGAATTTTAATTTGAAATTTCGCACAGAAGTAGTACTTTCGATCCTTATTTATATTCCGTTGAAAAATCTATGAAAAAATATATAGTTGCGGAGATAGAAAATTCAAATTTTATTTAAATTTAAAACTTTAGCGCTTGATTTCCTATATGTTCCCGATAGAATTTTAATTTGAAATTTCGCACAGAAGTAGTACTTTCGATCCTTATTTATATTCCGTTGAAAAATCTATGAAAAAATATATAGTTGCGGAGATAGAAATTCAAATTTTTTAAAATTTAAAACTTTGCGCTTGATTTCCTATATGTTCCCGATAGAATTTTATTTTGAAATTTCGCACAGAAGTAGTACTTTCGATCCTTATTTATATTCCGTTGAAAAATCTATGAAAAAATATATAGTTGCGGAGATAGAAATTCAAATTTTTTAAATTTAAAAACTTTGCGCTTGATTTCCTATATGTTCCCGATAGAATTTTAATTTGAAATTTCGCACAGAAGTAGTACTTTCGATCCTTATTTATATTCCGTTGAAAAATCTATGAAAAAATATATAGTTGCGGAGATAGAAATTCAAATTTTTTTAAATTTAAAACTTTGCGCTTGATTTCCTATATGTTCCCGATAGAATTTTATTTGAAATTTCGCACAGAAGTAGTACTTTCGATCCTTATTTATATTCCGTTGAAAAATCTATGAAAAAATATATAGTTGCGGAGATAGAAATTCAAATTTTTTTAAATTTAAAACTTTGCGCTTGATTTCCTATATGTTCCCGATAGAATTTTATTTGAAATTTCGCACAGAAGTAGTACTTTCGATCCTTATTTATATTCCGTTGAAAAATCTATGAAAAAATATATAGTTGCGGAGATAGAAATTCAAATTTTTTTAAATTTAAAACTTTGCGCTTGATTTCCTATATGTTCCCGATAGAATTTTATTTTGAAATTTCGCACAGAAGTAGTACTTTCGATCCTTATTTATATTCCGTTGAAAAATCTATGAAAAAATATATAGTTGCGGAGATAGAAATTCAAATTTTTTTAAAATTTAAAACTTTGCGCTTGATTTCCTATATGTTCCCGATAGAATTAATTTTGAAATTTCGCACAGAAGTAGTACTTTCGATCCTTATTAATATTCCGTTGAAAAATCTATGAAAAAATATATAGTTGCGGAGATAGAAATTCAAATTTTTTTAAAATTTAAAACTTTGCGCTTGATTTCCTATATGTTCCCGATAGAATTTTATTTTGAAATTTCGCACAGAAGTAGTACTTTCGATCCTTATTTATATTCCGTTGAAAAATCTATGAAAAAATATATAGTTGCGGAGATAGAAATTCAAATTTTTTTAAAATTTAAAACTTTGCGCTTGATTTTCCTATATGTTCCCGATAGAATTTTATTTGAAATTTCGCACAGAAGTAGTACTTTCGATCCTTATTTATATTCCGTTGAAAAATCTATGAAAAAATATATAGTTGCGGAGATAGAAATTCAAATTTTTTTAAATTTAAAACTTTGCGCTTGATTTCCTATATGTTCCCGATAGAATTTTATTTTGAAATTTCGCACAGAAGTAGTACTTTCGATCCTTATTTATATTCCGTTGAAAAATCTATGAAAAAATATATAGTTGCGGAGATAGAAATTCAAATTTTTTTAAATTTAAAACTTTGCGCTTGATTTCCTATATGTTCCCGATAGAATTTTATTTTGAAATTTCGCACAGAAGTAGTACTTTCGATCCTTATTTATATTCCGTTGAAAAATCTATGAAAAAATATATAGTTGCGGAGATAGAAATTCAAATTTTTTTAAAATTTAAAACTTTGCGCTTGATTTCCTATATGTTCCCGATAGAATTTTATTTGAAATTTCGCACAGAAGTAGTACTTTCGATCCTTATTTATATTCCGTTGAAAAATCTATGAAAAAATATATAGTTGCGGAGATAGAAATTCAAATTTTTTTAAAATTTAAAACTTTGCGCTTGATTTCCTATATGTTCCCGATAGAATTTTATTTTGAAATTTCGCACAGAAGTAGTACTTTCGATCCTTATTTATATTCCGTTGAAAAATCTATGAAAAAATATATAGTTGCGGAGATAGAAATTCAAATTTTTTTAAATTTAAAACTTTGCGCTTGATTTCCTATATGTTCCCGATAGAATTTTATTTGAAATTTCGCACAGAAGTAGTACTTTCGATCCTTATTTATATTCCGTTGAAAAATCTATGAAAAAATATATAGTTGCGGAGATAGAAATTCAAATTTTTTAAATTTAAAACTTTGCGCTTGATTTCCTATATGTTCCCGATAGAATTTTATTTTGAAATTTCGCACAGAAGTAGTACTTTCGATCCTTATTTATATTCCGTTGAAAAATCTATGAAAAAATATATAGTTGCGGAGATAGAAATTCAAATTTTTTTAAATTTAAAACTTTGCGCTTGATTTCCTATATGTTCCCGATAGAATTTTATTTTGAAATTTCGCACAGAAGTAGTACTTTCGATCCTTATTTATATTCCGTTGAAAAATCTATGAAAAAATATATAGTTGCGGAGATAGAAATTCAAATTTTTTTAAATTTAAAACTTTGCGCTTGATTTCCTATATGTTCCCGATAGAATTTTATTTTGAAATTTCGCACAGAAGTAGTACTTTCGATCCTTATTTATATTCCGTTGAAAAATCTATGAAAAAATATATAGTTGCGGAGATAGAAATTCAAATTTTTTTAAATTTAAAACTTTGCGCTTGATTTCCTATATGTTCCCGATAGAATTTTATTTTGAAATTTCGCACAGAAGTAGTACTTTCGATCCTTATTTATATTCCGTTGAAAAATCTATGAAAAAATATATAGTTGCGGAGATAGAAATTCAAATTTTTTTAAAATTTAAAACTTTGCGCTTGATTTCCTATATGTTCCCGATAGAATTTTATTTTGAAATTTCGCACAGAAGTAGTACTTTCGATCCTTATTTATATTCCGTTGAAAAATCTATGAAAAAATATATAGTTGCGGAGATAGAAATTCAAATTTTTTTAAAATTTAAAACTTTGCGCTTGATTTCCTATATGTTCCCGATAGAATTTTATTTTGAAATTTCGCACAGAAGTAGTACTTTCGATCCTTATTTATATTCCGTTGAAAAATCTATGAAAAAATATATAGTTGCGGAGATAGAAATTCAAATTTTTTTAAAATTTAAAACTTTGCGCTTGATTTCCTATATGTTCCCGATAGAATTTTATTTTGAAATTTCGCACAGAAGTAGTACTTTCGATCCTTATTTATATTCCGTTGAAAAATCTATGAAAAAATATATAGTTGCGGAGATAGAAATTCAAATTTTTTTAAAATTTAAAACTTTGCGCTTGATTTCCTATATGTTCCCGATAGAATTTTATTTTGAAATTTCGCACAGAAGTAGTACTTTCGATCCTTATTTATATTCCGTTGAAAAATCTATGAAAAAATATATAGTTGCGGAGATAGAAATTCAAATTTTTTTAAAATTTAAAACTTTGCGCTTGATTTCCTATATGTTCCCGATAGAATTTTATTTTGAAATTTCGCACAGAAGTAGTACTTTCGATCCTTATTTATATTCCGTTGAAAAATCTATGAAAAAATATATAGTTGCGGAGATAGAAATTCAAATTTTTTTAAATTTAAAACTTTGCGCTTGATTTCCTATATGTTCCCGATAGAATTTTATTTGAAATTTCGCACAGAAGTAGTACTTTCGATCCTTATTTATATTCCGTTGAAAAATCTATGAAAAAATATATAGTTGCGGAGATAGAAATTCAAATTTTTTTAAATTTAAAACTTTGCGCTTGATTTCCTATATGTTCCCGATAGAATTTTATTTTGAAATTTCGCACAGAAGTAGTACTTTCGATCCTTATTTATATTCCGTTGAAAAATCTATGAAAAAATATATAGTTGCGGAGATAGAAATTCAAATTTTTTTAAAATTTAAAACTTTGCGCTTGATTTCCTATATGTTCCCGATAGAATTTTATTTTGAAATTTCGCACAGAAGTAGTACTTTCGATCCTTATTTATATTCCGTTGAAAAATCTATGAAAAAATATATAGTTGCGGAGATAGAAATTCAAATTTTTTTAAAATTTAAAACTTTGCGCTTGATTTCCTATATGTTCCCGATAGAATTTTATTTTGAAATTTCGCACAGAAGTAGTACTTTCGATCCTTATTTATATTCCGTTGAAAAATCTATGAAAAAATATATAGTTGCGGAGATAGAAATTCAAATTTTTTAAATTTAAACTTTGCGCTTGATTTCCTATATGTTCCCGATAGAATTTTATTTTGAAATTTCGCACAGAAGTAGTACTTTCGATCCTTATTTATATTCCGTTGAAAAATCTATGAAAAAATATATAGTTGCGGAGATAGAAATTCAAATTTTTTTAAAATTTAAAACTTTGCGCTTGATTTCCTATATGTTCCCGATAGAATTTTATTTTGAAATTTCGCACAGAAGTAGTACTTTCGATCCTTATTTATATTCCGTTGAAAAATCTATGAAAAAATATATAGTTGCGGAGATAGAAATTCAAATTTTTTTAAAATTTAAAACTTTGCGCTTGATTTCCTATATGTTCCCGATAGAATTTTAAATTGAAATTTCGCAGAGAAGTAGTACTTTCGATCTTTATTTATATTCCGTTGAAAAATCTATGAAAAAATATATAGTTGCGGAGATACAAAATTCAAATTTATTTAAATTTAAAATTTTAATCCTTATTTTCCTATATGTTCCCGATAGAATTTTAAATTGAAATTTCGCACAGAAGTAGTACTTTCGATCTTTATTTATATTCCGTTGAAAAATCTATGAAAAAATATATAGTTGCGGAGATACAAAATTCAAATTTATTTAAATTTAAAATTTTAATCCTTATTTTCCTATATGTTCCCGATAGAATTTTAAATTGAAATTTCGCACAGAAGTAGTACTTTCGATCTTTATTTATATTCCGTTGAAAAATCTATGAAAAAATATATAGTTGCGGAGATACAAAATTCAAATTTATTTAAATTTAAAATTTTAATCCTTATTTTCCTATATGTTCCCGATAGAATTTTAAATTGAAATTTCGCACAGAAGTAGTACTTTCGATCTTTATTTATATTCCGTTGAAAAATCTATGAAAAAATATATAGTTGCGGAGATACAAAATTCAAATTTATTTAAATTTAAAATTTTAATCCTTATTTTCCTATATGTTCCCGATAGAATTTTAAATTGAAATTTCGCACAGAAGTAGTACTTTCGATCTTTATTTATATTCCGTTGAAAAATCTATGAAAAAATATATAGTTGCGGAGATACAAAATTCAAATTTATTTAAATTTAAAATTTTAATCCTTATTTTCCTATATGTTCCCGATAGAATTTTAAATTGAAATTTCGCACAGAAGTAGTACTTTCGATCTTTATTTATATTCCGTTGAAAAATCTATGAAAAAATATATAGTTGCGGAGATACAAAATTCAAATTTATTTAAATTTAAAATTTTAATCCTTATTTTCCTATATGTTCCCGATAGAATTTTAAATTGAAATTTCGCACAGAAGTAGTACTTTCGATCTTTATTTATATTCCGTTGAAAAATCTATGAAAAAATATATAGTTGCGGAGATACAAAATTCAAATTTATTTAAATTTAAAATTTTAATCCTTATTTTCCTATATGTTCCCGATAGAATTTTAAATTGAAATTTCGCACAGAAGTAGTACTTTCGATCTTTATTTATATTCCGTTGAAAAATCTATGAAAAAATATATAGTTGCGGAGATACAAAATTCAAATTTATTTAAATTTAAAATTTTAATCCTTATTTTCCTATATGTTCCCGATAGAATTTTAAATTGAAATTTCGCACAGAAGTAGTACTTTCGATCTTTATTTATATTCCGTTGAAAAATCTATGAAAAAATATATAGTTGCGGAGATACAAAATTCAAATTTATTTAAATTTAAAATTTTAATCCTTATTTTCCTATATGTTCCCGATAGAATTTTAAATTGAAATTTCGCACAGAAGTAGTACTTTCGATCTTTATTTATATTCCGTTGAAAAATCTATGAAAAAATATATAGTTGCGGAGATACAAAATTCAAATTTATTTAAATTTAAAATTTTAATCCTTATTTTCCTATATGTTCCCGATAGAATTTTAAATTGAAATTTCGCACAGAAGTAGTACTTTCGATCTTTATTTATATTCCGTTGAAAAATCTATGAAAAAATATATAGTTGCGGAGATACAAAATTCAAATTTATTTAAATTTAAAATTTTAATCCTTATTTTCCTATATGTTCCCGATAGAATTTTAAATTGAAATTTCGCAATGAAGTAGTACTTTCGATCTTTATTTATATTCCGTTGAAAAATCTATGAAAAAATATATAGTTGCGGAGATACAAAATTCAAATTTATTTAAATTTAAAATTTTAATCCTTATTTTCCTATATGTTCCCGATAGAATTTTAAATTGAAATTTCGCACAGAAGTAGTACTTTCGATCTTTATTTATATTCCGTTGAAAAATCTATGAAAAAATATATAGTTGCGGAGATACAAAATTCAAATTTATTTAAATTTAAAATTTTAATCCTTATTTTCCTATATGTTCCCGATAGAATTTTAAATTGAAATTTCGCACAGAAGTAGTACTTTCGATCTTTATTTATATTCCGTTGAAAAATCTATGAAAAAATATATAGTTGCGGAGATACAAAATTCAAATTTATTTAAATTTAAAATTTTAATCCTTATTTTCCTATATGTTCCCGATAGAATTTTAAATTGAAATTTCGCACAGAAGTAGTACTTTCGATCTTTATTTATATTCCGTTGAAAAATCTATGAAAAAATATATAGTTGCGGAGATACAAAATTCAAATTTATTTAAATTTAAAATTTTAATCCTTATTTTCCTATATGTTCCCGATAGAATTTTAAATTGAAATTTCGCACAGAAGTAGTACTTTCGATCTTTATTTATATTCCGTTGAAAAATCTATGAAAAAATATATAGTTGCGGAGATACAAAATTCAAATTTATTTAAATTTAAAATTTTAATCCTTATTTTCCTATATGTTCCCGATAGAATTTTAAATTGAAATTTCGCACAGAAGTAGTACTTTCGATCTTTATTTATATTCCGTTGAAAAATCTATGAAAAAATATATAGTTGCGGAGATACAAAATTCAAATTTATTTAAATTTAAAATTTTAATCCTTATTTTCCTATATGTTCCCGATAGAATTTTAAATTGAAATTTCGCACAGAAGTAGTACTTTCGATCTTTATTTATATTCCGTTGAAAAATCTATGAAAAAATATATAGTTGCGGAGATACAAAATTCAAATTTATTTAAATTTAAAATTTTAATCCTTATTTTCCTATATGTTCCCGATAGAATTTTAAATTGAAATTTCGCACAGAAGTAGTACTTTCGATCTTTATTTATATTCCGTTGAAAAATCTATGAAAAAATATATAGTTGCGGAGATACAAAATTCAAATTTATTTAAATTTAAAATTTTAATCCTTATTTTCCTATATGTTCCCGATAGAATTTTAAATTGAAATTTCGCACAGAAGTAGTACTTTCGATCTTTATTTATATTCCGTTGAAAAATCTATGAAAAAATATATAGTTGCGGAGATACAAAATTCAAATTTATTTAAATTTAAAATTTTAATCCTTATTTTCCTATATGTTCCCGATAGAATTTTAAATTGAAATTTCGCACAGAAGTAGTACTTTCGATCTTTATTTATATTCCGTTGAAAAATCTATGAAAAAATATATAGTTGCGGAGATACAAAATTCAAATTTATTTAAATTTAAAATTTTAATCCTTATTTTCCTATATGTTCCCGATAGAATTTTAAATTGAAATTTCGCACAGAAGTAGTACTTTCGATCTTTATTTATATTCCGTTGAAAAATCTATGAAAAAATATATAGTTGCGGAGATACAAAATTCAAATTTATTTAAATTTAAAATTTTAATCCTTATTTTCCTATATGTTCCCGATAGAATTTTAAATTGAAATTTCGCACAGAAGTAGTACTTTCGATCTTTATTTATATTCCGTTGAAAAATCTATGAAAAAATATATAGTTGCGGAGATACAAAATTCAAATTTATTTAAATTTAAAATTTTAATCCTTATTTTCCTATATGTTCCCGATAGAATTTTAAATTGAAATTTCGCACAGAAGTAGTACTTTCGATCTTTATTTATATTCCGTTGAAAAATCTATGAAAAAATATATAGTTGCGGAGATACAAAATTCAAATTTATTTAAATTTAAAATTTTAATCCTTATTTTCCTATATGTTCCCGATAGAATTTTAAATTGAAATTTCGCACAGAAGTAGTACTTTCGATCTTTATTTATATTCCGTTGAAAAATCTATGAAAAAATATATAGTTGCGGAGATACAAAATTCAAATTTATTTAAATTTAAAATTTTAATCCTTATTTTCCTATATGTTCCCGATAGAATTTTAAATTGAAATTTCGCACAGAAGTAGTACTTTCGATCTTTATTTATATTCCGTTGAAAAATCTATGAAAAAATATATAGTTGCGGAGATACAAAATTCAAATTTATTTAAATTTAAAATTTTAATCCTTATTTTCCTATATGTTCCCGATAGAATTTTAAATTGAAATTTCGCACAGAAGTAGTACTTTCGATCTTTATTTATATTCCGTTGAAAAATCTATGAAAAAATATATAGTTGCGGAGATACAAAATTCAAATTTATTTAAATTTAAAATTTTAATCCTTATTTTCCTATATGTTCCCGATAGAATTTTAAATTGAAATTTCGCACAGAAGTAGTACTTTCGATCTTTATTTATATTCCGTTGAAAAATCTATGAAAAAATATATAGTTGCGGAGATACAAAATTCAAATTTATTTAAATTTAAAATTTTAATCCTTATTTTCCTATATGTTCCCGATAGAATTTTAAATTGAAATTTCGCACAGAAGTAGTACTTTCGATCTTTATTTATATTCCGTTGAAAAATCTATGAAAAAATATATAGTTGCGGAGATACAAAATTCAAATTTATTTAAATTTAAAATTTTAATCCTTATTTTCCTATATGTTCCCGATAGAATTTTAAATTGAAATTTCGCACAGAAGTAGTACTTTCGATCTTTATTTATATTCCGTTGAAAAATCTATGAAAAAATATATAGTTGCGGAGATACAAAATTCAAATTTATTTAAATTTAAAATTTTAATCCTTATTTTCCTATATGTTCCCGATAGAATTTTAAATTGAAATTTCGCACAGAAGTAGTACTTTCGATCTTTATTTATATTCCGTTGAAAAATCTATGAAAAAATATATAGTTGCGGAGATACAAAATTCAAATTTATTTAAATTTAAAATTTTAATCCTTATTTTCCTATATGTTCCCGATAGAATTTTAAATTGAAATTTCGCACAGAAGTAGTACTTTCGATCTTTATTTATATTCCGTTGAAAAATCTATGAAAAAATATATAGTTGCGGAGATACAAAATTCAAATTTATTTAAATTTAAAATTTTAATCCTTATTTTCCTATATGTTCCCGATAGAATTTTAAATTGAAATTTCGCACAGAAGTAGTACTTTCGATCTTTATTTATATTCCGTTGAAAAATCTATGAAAAAATATATAGTTGCGGAGATACAAAATTCAAATTTATTTAAATTTAAAATTTTAATCCTTATTTTCCTATATGTTCCCGATAGAATTTTAAATTGAAATTTCGCACAGAAGTAGTACTTTCGATCTTTATTTATATTCCGTTGAAAAATCTATGAAAAAATATATAGTTGCGGAGATACAAAATTCAAATTTATTTAAATTTAAAATTTTAATCCTTATTTTCCTATATGTTCCCGATAGAATTTTAAATTGAAATTTCGCACAGAAGTAGTACTTTCGATCTTTATTTATATTCCGTTGAAAAATCTATGAAAAAATATATAGTTGCGGAGATACAAAATTCAAATTTATTTAAATTTAAAATTTTAATCCTTATTTTCCTATATGTTCCCGATAGAATTTTAAATTGAAATTTCGCACAGAAGTAGTACTTTCGATCTTTATTTATATTCCGTTGAAAAATCTATGAAAAAATATATAGTTGCGGAGATACAAAATTCAAATTTATTTAAATTTAAAATTTTAATCCTTATTTTCCTATATGTTCCCGATAGAATTTTAAATTGAAATTTCGCACAGAAGTAGTACTTTCGATCTTTATTTATATTCCGTTGAAAAATCTATGAAAAAATATATAGTTGCGGAGATACAAAATTCAAATTTATTTAAATTTAAAATTTTAATCCTTATTTTCCTATATGTTCCCGATAGAATTTTAAATTGAAATTTCGCACAGAAGTAGTACTTTCGATCTTTATTTATATTCCGTTGAAAAATCTATGAAAAAATATATAGTTGCGGAGATACAAAATTCAAATTTATTTAAATTTAAAATTTTAATCCTTATTTTCCTATATGTTCCCGATAGAATTTTAAATTGAAATTTCGCACAGAAGTAGTACTTTCGATCTTTATTTATATTCCGTTGAAAAATCTATGAAAAAATATATAGTTGCGGAGATACAAAATTCAAATTTATTTAAATTTAAAATTTTAATCCTTATTTTCCTATATGTTCCCGATAGAATTTTAAATTGAAATTTCGCACAGAAGTAGTACTTTCGATCTTTATTTATATTCCGTTGAAAAATCTATGAAAAAATATATAGTTGCGGAGATACAAAATTCAAATTTATTTAAATTTAAAATTTTAATCCTTATTTTCCTATATGTTCCCGATAGAATTTTAAATTGAAATTTCGCACAGAAGTAGTACTTTCGATCTTTATTTATATTCCGTTGAAAAATCTATGAAAAAATATATAGTTGCGGAGATACAAAATTCAAATTTATTTAAATTTAAAATTTTAATCCTTATTTTCCTATATGTTCCCGATAGAATTTTAAATTGAAATTTCGCACAGAAGTAGTACTTTCGATCTTTATTTATATTCCGTTGAAAAATCTATGAAAAAATATATAGTTGCGGAGATACAAAATTCAAATTTATTTAAATTTAAAATTTTAATCCTTATTTTCCTATATGTTCCCGATAGAATTTTAAATTGAAATTTCGCACAGAAGTAGTACTTTCGATCTTTATTTATATTCCGTTGAAAAATCTATGAAAAAATATATAGTTGCGGAGATACAAAATTCAAATTTATTTAAATTTAAAATTTTAATCCTTATTTTCCTATATGTTCCCGATAGAATTTTAAATTGAAATTTCGCACAGAAGTAGTACTTTCGATCTTTATTTATATTCCGTTGAAAAATCTATGAAAAAATATATAGTTGCGGAGATACAAAATTCAAATTTATTTAAATTTAAAATTTTAATCCTTATTTTCCTATATGTTCCCGATAGAATTTTAAATTGAAATTTCGCACAGAAGTAGTACTTTCGATCTTTATTTATATTCCGTTGAAAAATCTATGAAAAAATATATAGTTGCGGAGATACAAAATTCAAATTTATTTAAATTTAAAATTTTAATCCTTATTTTCCTATATGTTCCCGATAGAATTTTAAATTGAAATTTCGCACAGAAGTAGTACTTTCGATCTTTATTTATATTCCGTTGAAAAATCTATGAAAAAATATATAGTTGCGGAGATACAAAATTCAAATTTATTTAAATTTAAAATTTTAATCCTTATTTTCCTATATGTTCCCGATAGAATTTTAAATTGAAATTTCGCACAGAAGTAGTACTTTCGATCTTTATTTATATTCCGTTGAAAAATCTATGAAAAAATATATAGTTGCGGAGATACAAAATTCAAATTTATTTAAATTTAAAATTTTAATCCTTATTTTCCTATATGTTCCCGATAGAATTTTAAATTGAAATTTCGCACAGAAGTAGTACTTTCGATCTTTATTTATATTCCGTTGAAAAATCTATGAAAAAATATATAGTTGCGGAGATACAAAATTCAAATTTATTTAAATTTAAAATTTTAATCCTTATTTTCCTATATGTTCCCGATAGAATTTTAAATTGAAATTTCGCACAGAAGTAGTACTTTCGATCTTTATTTATATTCCGTTGAAAAATCTATGAAAAAATATATAGTTGCGGAGATACAAAATTCAAATTTATTTAAATTTAAAATTTTAATCCTTATTTTCCTATATGTTCCCGATAGAATTTTAAATTGAAATTTCGCACAGAAGTAGTACTTTCGATCTTTATTTATATTCCGTTGAAAAATCTATGAAAAAATATATAGTTGCGGAGATACAAAATTCAAATTTATTTAAATTTAAAATTTTAATCCTTATTTTCCTATATGTTCCCGATAGAATTTTAAATTGAAATTTCGCACAGAAGTAGTACTTTCGATCTTTATTTATATTCCGTTGAAAAATCTATGAAAAAATATATAGTTGCGGAGATACAAAATTCAAATTTATTTAAATTTAAAATTTTAATCCTTATTTTCCTATATGTTCCCGATAGAATTTTAAATTGAAATTTCGCACAGAAGTAGTACTTTCGATCTTTATTTATATTCCGTTGAAAAATCTATGAAAAAATATATAGTTGCGGAGATACAAAATTCAAATTTATTTAAATTTAAAATTTTAATCCTTATTTTCCTATATGTTCCCGATAGAATTTTAAATTGAAATTTCGCACAGAAGTAGTACTTTCGATCTTTATTTATATTCCGTTGAAAAATCTATGAAAAAATATATAGTTGCGGAGATACAAAATTCAAATTTATTTAAATTTAAAATTTTAATCCTTATTTTCCTATATGTTCCCGATAGAATTTTAAATTGAAATTTCGCACAGAAGTAGTACTTTCGATCTTTATTTATATTCCGTTGAAAAATCTATGAAAAAATATATAGTTGCGGAGATACAAAATTCAAATTTATTTAAATTTAAAATTTTAATCCTTATTTTCCTATATGTTCCCGATAGAATTTTAAATTGAAATTTCGCACAGAAGTAGTACTTTCGATCTTTATTTATATTCCGTTGAAAAATCTATGAAAAAATATATAGTTGCGGAGATACAAAATTCAAATTTATTTAAATTTAAAATTTTAATCCTTATTTTCCTATATGTTCCCGATAGAATTTTAAATTGAAATTTCGCACAGAAGTAGTACTTTCGATCTTTATTTATATTCCGTTGAAAAATCTATGAAAAAATATATAGTTGCGGAGATACAAAATTCAAATTTATTTAAATTTAAAATTTTAATCCTTATTTTCCTATATGTTCCCGATAGAATTTTAAATTGAAATTTCGCACAGAAGTAGTACTTTCGATCTTTATTTATATTCCGTTGAAAAATCTATGAAAAAATATATAGTTGCGGAGATACAAAATTCAAATTTATTTAAATTTAAAATTTTAATCCTTATTTTCCTATATGTTCCCGATAGAATTTTAAATTGAAATTTCGCACAGAAGTAGTACTTTCGATCTTTATTTATATTCCGTTGAAAAATCTATGAAAAAATATATAGTTGCGGAGATACAAAATTCAAATTTATTTAAATTTAAAATTTTAATCCTTATTTTCCTATATGTTCCCGATAGAATTTTAAATTGAAATTTCGCACAGAAGTAGTACTTTCGATCTTTATTTATATTCCGTTGAAAAATCTATGAAAAAATATATAGTTGCGGAGATACAAAATTCAAATTTATTTAAATTTAAAATTTTAATCCTTATTTTCCTATATGTTCCCGATAGAATTTTAAATTGAAATTTCGCACAGAAGTAGTACTTTCGATCTTTATTTATATTCCGTTGAAAAATCTATGAAAAAATATATAGTTGCGGAGATACAAAATTCAAATTTATTTAAATTTAAAATTTTAATCCTTATTTTCCTATATGTTCCCGATAGAATTTTAAATTGAAATTTCGCAATGAAGTAGTACTTTCGATCTTTATTTATATTCCGTTGAAAAATCTATGAAAAAATATATAGTTGCGGAGATACAAAATTCAAATTTATTTAAATTTAAAATTTTAATCCTTATTTTCCTATATGTTCCCGATAGAATTTTAAATTGAAATTTCGCACAGAAGTAGTACTTTCGATCTTTATTTATATTCCGTTGAAAAATCTATGAAAAAATATATAGTTGCGGAGATACAAAATTCAAATTTATTTAAATTTAAAATTTTAATCCTTATTTTCCTATATGTTCCCGATAGAATTTTAAATTGAAATTTCGCACAGAAGTAGTACTTTCGATCTTTATTTATATTCCGTTGAAAAATCTATGAAAAAATATATAGTTGCGGAGATACAAAATTCAAATTTATTTAAATTTAAAATTTTAATCCTTATTTTCCTATATGTTCCCGATAGAATTTTAAATTGAAATTTCGCACAGAAGTAGTACTTTCGATCTTTATTTATATTCCGTTGAAAAATCTATGAAAAAATATATAGTTGCGGAGATACAAAATTCAAATTTATTTAAATTTAAAATTTTAATCCTTATTTTCCTATATGTTCCCGATAGAATTTTAAATTGAAATTTCGCACAGAAGTAGTACTTTCGATCTTTATTTATATTCCGTTGAAAAATCTATGAAAAAATATATAGTTGCGGAGATACAAAATTCAAATTTATTTAAATTTAAAATTTTAATCCTTATTTTCCTATATGTTCCCGATAGAATTTTAAATTGAAATTTCGCACAGAAGTAGTACTTTCGATCTTTATTTATATTCCGTTGAAAAATCTATGAAAAAATATATAGTTGCGGAGATACAAAATTCAAATTTATTTAAATTTAAAATTTTAATCCTTATTTTCCTATATGTTCCCGATAGAATTTTAAATTGAAATTTCGCACAGAAGTAGTACTTTCGATCTTTATTTATATTCCGTTGAAAAATCTATGAAAAAATATATAGTTGCGGAGATACAAAATTCAAATTTATTTAAATTTAAAATTTTAATCCTTATTTTCCTATATGTTCCCGATAGAATTTTAAATTGAAATTTCGCACAGAAGTAGTACTTTCGATCTTTATTTATATTCCGTTGAAAAATCTATGAAAAAATATATAGTTGCGGAGATACAAAATTCAAATTTATTTAAATTTAAAATTTTAATCCTTATTTTCCTATATGTTCCCGATAGAATTTTAAATTGAAATTTCGCACAGAAGTAGTACTTTCGATCTTTATTTATATTCCGTTGAAAAATCTATGAAAAAATATATAGTTGCGGAGATACAAAATTCAAATTTATTTAAATTTAAAATTTTAATCCTTATTTTCCTATATGTTCCCGATAGAATTTTAAATTGAAATTTCGCACAGAAGTAGTACTTTCGATCTTTATTTATATTCCGTTGAAAAATCTATGAAAAAATATATAGTTGCGGAGATACAAAATTCAAATTTATTTAAATTTAAAATTTTAATCCTTATTTTCCTATATGTTCCCGATAGAATTTTAAATTGAAATTTCGCACAGAAGTAGTACTTTCGATCTTTATTTATATTCCGTTGAAAAATCTATGAAAAAATATATAGTTGCGGAGATACAAAATTCAAATTTATTTAAATTTAAAATTTTAATCCTTATTTTCCTATATGTTCCCGATAGAATTTTAAATTGAAATTTCGCACAGAAGTAGTACTTTCGATCTTTATTTATATTCCGTTGAAAAATCTATGAAAAAATATATAGTTGCGGAGATACAAAATTCAAATTTATTTAAATTTAAAATTTTAATCCTTATTTTCCTATATGTTCCCGATAGAATTTTAAATTGAAATTTCGCACAGAAGTAGTACTTTCGATCTTTATTTATATTCCGTTGAAAAATCTATGAAAAAATATATAGTTGCGGAGATACAAAATTCAAATTTATTTAAATTTAAAATTTTAATCCTTATTTTCCTATATGTTCCCGATAGAATTTTAAATTGAAATTTCGCACAGAAGTAGTACTTTCGATCTTTATTTATATTCCGTTGAAAAATCTATGAAAAAATATATAGTTGCGGAGATACAAAATTCAAATTTATTTAAATTTAAAATTTTAATCCTTATTTTCCTATATGTTCCCGATAGAATTTTAAATTGAAATTTCGCACAGAAGTAGTACTTTCGATCTTTATTTATATTCCGTTGAAAAATCTATGAAAAAATATATAGTTGCGGAGATACAAAATTCAAATTTATTTAAATTTAAAATTTTAATCCTTATTTTCCTATATGTTCCCGATAGAATTTTAAATTGAAATTTCGCACAGAAGTAGTACTTTCGATCTTTATTTATATTCCGTTGAAAAATCTATGAAAAAATATATAGTTGCGGAGATACAAAATTCAAATTTATTTAAATTTAAAATTTTAATCCTTATTTTCCTATATGTTCCCGATAGAATTTTAAATTGAAATTTCGCACAGAAGTAGTACTTTCGATCTTTATTTATATTCCGTTGAAAAATCTATGAAAAAATATATAGTTGCGGAGATACAAAATTCAAATTTATTTAAATTTAAAATTTTAATCCTTATTTTCCTATATGTTCCCGATAGAATTTTAAATTGAAATTTCGCACAGAAGTAGTACTTTCGATCTTTATTTATATTCCGTTGAAAAATCTATGAAAAAATATATAGTTGCGGAGATACAAAATTCAAATTTATTTAAATTTAAAATTTTAATCCTTATTTTCCTATATGTTCCCGATAGAATTTTAAATTGAAATTTCGCACAGAAGTAGTACTTTCGATCTTTATTTATATTCCGTTGAAAAATCTATGAAAAAATATATAGTTGCGGAGATACAAAATTCAAATTTATTTAAATTTAAAATTTTAATCCTTATTTTCCTATATGTTCCCGATAGAATTTTAAATTGAAATTTCGCACAGAAGTAGTACTTTCGATCTTTATTTATATTCCGTTGAAAAATCTATGAAAAAATATATAGTTGCGGAGATACAAAATTCAAATTTATTTAAATTTAAAATTTTAATCCTTATTTTCCTATATGTTCCCGATAGAATTTTAAATTGAAATTTCGCACAGAAGTAGTACTTTCGATCTTTATTTATATTCCGTTGAAAAATCTATGAAAAAATATATAGTTGCGGAGATACAAAATTCAAATTTATTTAAATTTAAAATTTTAATCCTTATTTTCCTATATGTTCCCGATAGAATTTTAAATTGAAATTTCGCACAGAAGTAGTACTTTCGATCTTTATTTATATTCCGTTGAAAAATCTATGAAAAAATATATAGTTGCGGAGATACAAAATTCAAATTTATTTAAATTTAAAATTTTAATCCTTATTTTCCTATATGTTCCCGATAGAATTTTAAATTGAAATTTCGCACAGAAGTAGTACTTTCGATCTTTATTTATATTCCGTTGAAAAATCTATGAAAAAATATATAGTTGCGGAGATACAAAATTCAAATTTATTTAAATTTAAAATTTTAATCCTTATTTTCCTATATGTTCCCGATAGAATTTTAAATTGAAATTTCGCACAGAAGTAGTACTTTCGATCTTTATTTATATTCCGTTGAAAAATCTATGAAAAAATATATAGTTGCGGAGATACAAAATTCAAATTTATTTAAATTTAAAATTTTAATCCTTATTTTCCTATATGTTCCCGATAGAATTTTAAATTGAAATTTCGCACAGAAGTAGTACTTTCGATCTTTATTTATATTCCGTTGAAAAATCTATGAAAAAATATATAGTTGCGGAGATACAAAATTCAAATTTATTTAAATTTAAAATTTTAATCCTTATTTTCCTATATGTTCCCGATAGAATTTTAAATTGAAATTTCGCACAGAAGTAGTACTTTCGATCTTTATTTATATTCCGTTGAAAAATCTATGAAAAAATATATAGTTGCGGAGATACAAAATTCAAATTTATTTAAATTTAAAATTTTAATCCTTATTTTCCTATATGTTCCCGATAGAATTTTAAATTGAAATTTCGCACAGAAGTAGTACTTTCGATCTTTATTTATATTCCGTTGAAAAATCTATGAAAAAATATATAGTTGCGGAGATACAAAATTCAAATTTATTTAAATTTAAAATTTTAATCCTTATTTTCCTATATGTTCCCGATAGAATTTTAAATTGAAATTTCGCACAGAAGTAGTACTTTCGATCTTTATTTATATTCCGTTGAAAAATCTATGAAAAAATATATAGTTGCGGAGATACAAAATTCAAATTTATTTAAATTTAAAATTTTAATCCTTATTTTCCTATATGTTCCCGATAGAATTTTAAATTGAAATTTCGCACAGAAGTAGTACTTTCGATCTTTATTTATATTCCGTTGAAAAATCTATGAAAAAATATATAGTTGCGGAGATACAAAATTCAAATTTATTTAAATTTAAAATTTTAATCCTTATTTTCCTATATGTTCCCGATAGAATTTTAAATTGAAATTTCGCACAGAAGTAGTACTTTCGATCTTTATTTATATTCCGTTGAAAAATCTATGAAAAAATATATAGTTGCGGAGATACAAAATTCAAATTTATTTAAATTTAAAATTTTAATCCTTATTTTCCTATATGTTCCCGATAGAATTTTAAATTGAAATTTCGCACAGAAGTAGTACTTTCGATCTTTATTTATATTCCGTTGAAAAATCTATGAAAAAATATATAGTTGCGGAGATACAAAATTCAAATTTATTTAAATTTAAAATTTTAATCCTTATTTTCCTATATGTTCCCGATAGAATTTTAAATTGAAATTTCGCACAGAAGTAGTACTTTCGATCTTTATTTATATTCCGTTGAAAAATCTATGAAAAAATATATAGTTGCGGAGATACAAAATTCAAATTTATTTAAATTTAAAATTTTAATCCTTATTTTCCTATATGTTCCCGATAGAATTTTAAATTGAAATTTCGCACAGAAGTAGTACTTTCGATCTTTATTTATATTCCGTTGAAAAATCTATGAAAAAATATATAGTTGCGGAGATACAAAATTCAAATTTATTTAAATTTAAAATTTTAATCCTTATTTTCCTATATGTTCCCGATAGAATTTTAAATTGAAATTTCGCACAGAAGTAGTACTTTCGATCTTTATTTATATTCCGTTGAAAAATCTATGAAAAAATATATAGTTGCGGAGATACAAAATTCAAATTTATTTAAATTTAAAATTTTAATCCTTATTTTCCTATATGTTCCCGATAGAATTTTAAATTGAAATTTCGCACAGAAGTAGTACTTTCGATCTTTATTTATATTCCGTTGAAAAATCTATGAAAAAATATATAGTTGCGGAGATACAAAATTCAAATTTATTTAAATTTAAAATTTTAATCCTTATTTTCCTATATGTTCCCGATAGAATTTTAAATTGAAATTTCGCACAGAAGTAGTACTTTCGATCTTTATTTATATTCCGTTGAAAAATCTATGAAAAAATATATAGTTGCGGAGATACAAAATTCAAATTTATTTAAATTTAAAATTTTAATCCTTATTTTCCTATATGTTCCCGATAGAATTTTAAATTGAAATTTCGCACAGAAGTAGTACTTTCGATCTTTATTTATATTCCGTTGAAAAATCTATGAAAAAATATATAGTTGCGGAGATACAAAATTCAAATTTATTTAAATTTAAAATTTTAATCCTTATTTTCCTATATGTTCCCGATAGAATTTTAAATTGAAATTTCGCACAGAAGTAGTACTTTCGATCTTTATTTATATTCCGTTGAAAAATCTATGAAAAAATATATAGTTGCGGAGATACAAAATTCAAATTTATTTAAATTTAAAATTTTAATCCTTATTTTCCTATATGTTCCCGATAGAATTTTAAATTGAAATTTCGCACAGAAGTAGTACTTTCGATCTTTATTTATATTCCGTTGAAAAATCTATGAAAAAATATATAGTTGCGGAGATACAAAATTCAAATTTATTTAAATTTAAAATTTTAATCCTTATTTTCCTATATGTTCCCGATAGAATTTTAAATTGAAATTTCGCACAGAAGTAGTACTTTCGATCTTTATTTATATTCCGTTGAAAAATCTATGAAAAAATATATAGTTGCGGAGATACAAAATTCAAATTTATTTAAATTTAAAATTTTAATCCTTATTTTCCTATATGTTCCCGATAGAATTTTAAATTGAAATTTCGCACAGAAGTAGTACTTTCGATCTTTATTTATATTCCGTTGAAAAATCTATGAAAAAATATATAGTTGCGGAGATACAAAATTCAAATTTATTTAAATTTAAAATTTTAATCCTTATTTTCCTATATGTTCCCGATAGAATTTTAAATTGAAATTTCGCACAGAAGTAGTACTTTCGATCTTTATTTATATTCCGTTGAAAAATCTATGAAAAAATATATAGTTGCGGAGATACAAAATTCAAATTTATTTAAATTTAAAATTTTAATCCTTATTTTCCTATATGTTCCCGATAGAATTTTAAATTGAAATTTCGCACAGAAGTAGTACTTTCGATCTTTATTTATATTCCGTTGAAAAATCTATGAAAAAATATATAGTTGCGGAGATACAAAATTCAAATTTATTTAAATTTAAAATTTTAATCCTTATTTTCCTATATGTTCCCGATAGAATTTTAAATTGAAATTTCGCACAGAAGTAGTACTTTCGATCTTTATTTATATTCCGTTGAAAAATCTATGAAAAAATATATAGTTGCGGAGATACAAAATTCAAATTTATTTAAATTTAAAATTTTAATCCTTATTTTCCTATATGTTCCCGATAGAATTTTAAATTGAAATTTCGCACAGAAGTAGTACTTTCGATCTTTATTTATATTCCGTTGAAAAATCTATGAAAAAATATATAGTTGCGGAGATACAAAATTCAAATTTATTTAAATTTAAAATTTTAATCCTTATTTTCCTATATGTTCCCGATAGAATTTTAAATTGAAATTTCGCACAGAAGTAGTACTTTCGATCTTTATTTATATTCCGTTGAAAAATCTATGAAAAAATATATAGTTGCGGAGATACAAAATTCAAATTTATTTAAATTTAAAATTTTAATCCTTATTTTCCTATATGTTCCCGATAGAATTTTAAATTGAAATTTCGCACAGAAGTAGTACTTTCGATCTTTATTTATATTCCGTTGAAAAATCTATGAAAAAATATATAGTTGCGGAGATACAAAATTCAAATTTATTTAAATTTAAAATTTTAATCCTTATTTTCCTATATGTTCCCGATAGAATTTTAAATTGAAATTTCGCACAGAAGTAGTACTTTCGATCTTTATTTATATTCCGTTGAAAAATCTATGAAAAAATATATAGTTGCGGAGATACAAAATTCAAATTTATTTAAATTTAAAATTTTAATCCTTATTTTCCTATATGTTCCCGATAGAATTTTAAATTGAAATTTCGCACAGAAGTAGTACTTTCGATCTTTATTTATATTCCGTTGAAAAATCTATGAAAAAATATATAGTTGCGGAGATACAAAATTCAAATTTATTTAAATTTAAAATTTTAATCCTTATTTTCCTATATGTTCCCGATAGAATTTTAAATTGAAATTTCGCACAGAAGTAGTACTTTCGATCTTTATTTATATTCCGTTGAAAAATCTATGAAAAAATATATAGTTGCGGAGATACAAAATTCAAATTTATTTAAATTTAAAATTTTAATCCTTATTTTCCTATATGTTCCCGATAGAATTTTAAATTGAAATTTCGCACAGAAGTAGTACTTTCGATCTTTATTTATATTCCGTTGAAAAATCTATGAAAAAATATATAGTTGCGGAGATACAAAATTCAAATTTATTTAAATTTAAAATTTTAATCCTTATTTTCCTATATGTTCCCGATAGAATTTTAAATTGAAATTTCGCACAGAAGTAGTACTTTCGATCTTTATTTATATTCCGTTGAAAAATCTATGAAAAAATATATAGTTGCGGAGATACAAAATTCAAATTTATTTAAATTTAAAATTTTAATCCTTATTTTCCTATATGTTCCCGATAGAATTTTAAATTGAAATTTCGCACAGAAGTAGTACTTTCGATCTTTATTTATATTCCGTTGAAAAATCTATGAAAAAATATATAGTTGCGGAGATACAAAATTCAAATTTATTTAAATTTAAAATTTTAATCCTTATTTTCCTATATGTTCCCGATAGAATTTTAAATTGAAATTTCGCACAGAAGTAGTACTTTCGATCTTTACAAATATTTCACCACATTTACCATAAAATACCTAACTAGAGATGAAATATATTGATTGATCATAATTCTTCATCGATTCAGTCAATTAAAGCAATTATAACATGATATATCTTTCAAACTAAATCACAAATTTCAGTATATTTTACAATAATTTTTAAGTAGATTTCAAATATATAATCATGATAAAATTAGATGATTTCAACTTTAGATTTTCAATATTTTAAAGTTCATCAATATTCTTAGAAAATATATGAAAAAATTATTTTGTCAAATTCAATATCATTACAAAGTCATCATAAAAATTAATAATAATCACTTCATTATTGCAAAAATCTCTAATTATTAACCTAACTGTCAGTAAAAATAATTTTATTTAAAATTAAATTTAAAAACAAGTCAATAAAATATAACAAATTATCAAGAAATTAATTAAATTTGTCTTAGAATTAACACTAAAACCTTAAATTTTAAATATTCTTTCAATTAACACGAAATTCACAAAATATTAGTAATAATGTTAGTAAAATCCCGCTAACATCAACTCTAAAAAATTACCAATGAATTTCATGCCAAATAATAACCAAAAATTTGCCTAAATAAAATCATTAAAACACACCAGTACCTTTACGACCAGTACCCTTACGAGCAGTACCCATTATGAACAGTACCCATAGAGGGACAAAATATTTTGTCGGATAGACTAGGAGTATATATAATAATAATAATAATAATAATATAAAATGATGATTGCTTGGTAGCAGCATTTATTATTTAAAACAATAAAATGATAATTTAAGCCTTTTGCTGCAAATAATGTATTTAATGAAAGAATTTTCGACTATACGATAGTCCTTATAGTCGAAAATTCTTTCATTAAATACATTATTTGCAGCAAAAGGCTTAAATTATCATTTTATTGTTTTAAATAATAATAATAATAATAATAATAATAATAATAATAATAATAATAATAATAATAATAATAATAATAATAATAATAATAATAATAATAATAATAATAATAATAATAATAATAATAATAATATACTTTGAAAATAAATAATAAGAAATTTGAAAATAATTTTGAAAATGATAATAATAATATTTTATAAAGAAAATAAGAATTTTGAAGAAAATAATCATGAAAAAGTTGAAATGATGAAAACGTTGAAAATTATGAAAATGTTCCTGAAAATAATCATCAAATATTGAAAATCGTAAATTGATGCAGAAATTAAGTTTTATGAATATTTAAGTAAATAATAATAAAACATCGAAAATAAAATAATAAGAACTTCGCAAATAATAATAATAATAATAATAATAATATTGATAAAAACTTTGAAAATAATTCTTTGAAAAATATTCGATGAAAAGTTCCTGAAATAATCATGAAAATGTTGAAAATCGTGAAAATATTGAAAAAGTAGAAAATTATTAAAATAATCATGCAAATGATGAAAATGTTGAAAATCATGTAATTGACGTAGAAATTAAGTTTTATGAATATTTAAGTAAATAATAATAATGAAACTTCTAAATTAAAATAATAATTAGAACTTTGCAAATAATAGTAAAAATAATAATAAAAAATAATTAATATTTCAATGATCTTGATGAGTCATCCAATGACCTTGAATGAGTCATGGTCTTTGTTTCAATGACTTTGATGCGTCATGGGCTTTTTTCAATGACCTTGATGAGTCATATGTCTTTGTTTAAAATTTGACCTTGAAATTTTTTTTCTTTTTCCCCCATCCCCGGGGAGGGGGTAGTGTGCCAGAGGTGACATGTGCCAGAGGTGACATGTGCCAGTGGTGACACATCCTACTACTTCAATGATGTCAAACGCCTGGTCCACCGCTTGTATTTTGTGGTCCGCGACCATAAAAAAAACTCTGCAGTCACCCTACATTTTTGTATCTTCAATTGTTTCATTTTCCAAAAAATAATAATTTTAAAATGTAACTATATAGTTTTGTTATTTTTAATAATGAATACATATTTATTTCTAAAATAATCAGTCGTCAATTATTTCCAAACAAAAGAAAACTACTCGAAGGTGAGGATAATAACCAAAAAAATTAAAAAACTAATTTAGATAAATATATTTTAATAGATAGATATATATTAGTAATAGTAACATTAATAATGGTAAATCAGTGAAACGATGTTTGAATATGGGCATGGTAATCTCGGGTACCCATTTTGGCCAATTCTTTAGATCTTATAATTGCTAATTGAATATTTCGTCTTGTGGTATCCGCTTGAATAAACCTAGCTTCTTGTTCTGCTTGGCAATGCAACTGTTGAAAATAAATTATTTTAAAAAAAATCATTTATTGAAAAATTTGATATCATCTAACTTTTACCAATAGCTTTAAAATTTTTTCGTTTTAATAAACCTAGAAATAATTGTTTTCGGGTTGTTATTCCTCCTGGGATAGAACCGTTTGTTGATTATGAACTAGTATCATGGGCTGTCATGGGTTTCACTGTATTTTGTTATCTAGTAAGTACATTTCAGTTATAAATTAATGAGAGATGTTCTTCCCATAGCAACATCAGTAGTGCAAAACACATTTCAGTGTTCACTAAGGTTAAGTATCCATTTTACTAAGGCTTAACGCCATTATTACTGGATTAAATAGCCACTGCCAAACGTACGTCTTAGGATATAGGTTTTTAATCATGAAAATATATATTATAAACAAAATTTTGAACTGATTGATAATAAATTGGGATTCAAATATTTTGACAACCGGTTTGTCTGGACTAGGGCAAATCAATCGAACCCCATTACAAATATTTTTATTATTGGCACTATTTGCACACAGATAAATAAATATTTCAAGTAACAAATAATAAATAGTATATATTATGGTGCATAAATATCTATTTCAGTTGAACTATTCACGTGTTAATTATACTATGCATATTTCAAATACTCTTTAAACATTTAAGTAATCTGACACCTAGCATGTAATAAAATATTGTCACATTTAATGAAAATGCTTTCTCATTATACCTTTTCGAATTGATATAATAAAGAAGAACCAATGTAGTGATAATTCCCAAGTAAAACCACCCCGCTGTAATGAAAAACCTAAAATCACTCCTGTCCGCCATTACTTGGATTATAGTGGGATAGTTTCAAAGAATTTTGAAGAACAAGACATAAAAATGAAACTCAATTATTAGGTGTAAAATGTAAGTGCAAGTGGTTTTGATTTATTTCTGCATTTATAAAATGATTTCTGTAATTGGTATATAACTATAAATAAAAACAACTGAAAAAAGATTTTTTTAATAATTAAATTTACAAATTTCTTTATGAATGATATAAATTTTTTACCTTGATTTCAGCAGTTAGCTTTTCTTTTCCTTCGTCTACAATTCTTTGGATTTCTTCTATGTCTTGTTTCAATTTTATTGCTCGAGTAACTACATTCAACTAAGTTGGAAACAATGATAATTTTATAACGTAAAATATTGAGCACAGACCTGATCATAAGATTCCTAGAAAATAATAATAAAAATAATAACAATTAATAATAATTATTATTATAATAAAAAGAAGAAGAACAGATAAAAATACATTGTTGACTATTGAGATGCTCAGGCCCCTTTTGACCTCACTTTGGATAGACATATTCGACCATATGAACGTATGCCAGTTTATTAGGAATGACAATATTAAAAACATTAACGATATCTTGTCCTCCTTTGTCTTGATAGGATTTTATTGTATGTGTTTCAGTTATAATAATCATAATAATAATTATTATTTTATTAAGTAAATATTTTTATGTCAAGTTGGTTTAATAAAAACGTCCATTATGTCCATCCACTGTTTTAGCCTCATAGCTTTCAACAATTATCACAGCATTTCCAACTATTGTTCAGTCACTACTATCTCACTCTAACGATATTTGTCAACTCATATTCGACCACACTCACTCAACTCTCACATTATCTCTCACATTATAGACTCACAACATCCTCACAGTATTTTTAAGATAGTTTAATTGTTAAAAATATTGTTGAGTTTTCAATTAAATAAATAAAGTCGGTGTCTCTATACGTGTTTTATATAAAGCAATTAGACAAACAATACACAACCTATATTTGTATTCAAATTTGTACAATCTACAATGTACCAAACTTGAAAGATCTATTCCGACTATCCGATAGGTCTCTCTGGGACCACTTTGGTTCTGCATGGTCTACAATAATAATCTACAATAATAACAACTTTTCTTTAATCCTTTGACTTAACTTGATCCTTTTCTTCTCACTTTCGTTAATTCTATCTTCTGTCTTTAATCTTCCCTTAAATTCTACTGCCAAAGTGTTCGTTCCTACCTGAGTCAAAATATCTATTGTTTCTAAGTTTGAGTTCCTTTATATAGCTGAAAAAATCACATTGAATAATTGCGTTTCACTAAGTCATCTCTATTTGACAATCTTTGCATCGCGAACTTTTTCATTTTCCGGTCGTTGAAGGAAATAATTTATTATCCCATCGTGTATCTCCTTTGTGAAAATTTTTTCATATTTTCCTATTATTCATACTGTCATGATAATAGTTTTCCAACATCTACTTTGTTTACTTCTTTTTCTGTTTACTTTGCTCGGGTTTCCATTAATTAATTAACGATTTTCTGTTTTTGTACGTTTCCTTTCCCAAATTTCACCATTTCGACACTTTCATAAATCTAAATTTTCCCCCCTAAAATTTGATCTTTTAAAGCTTCAAAATAGCCCTAAATCGAACCTGACTCTTGATCTTAAAACGATTTTGCCCTGTCATGTCAATATTGCGCCAAATAGAGGTTCCAAAAAGTGATTTAGTGCGCTCATTGTAAACTACTAAGAAGATGAATGTGAATATTTTAGTATTTATCGGAAATTCTAATTTAATAAAAAATAACAGCTTGCCTTATCAAGTTCCGGCAATCCAAGATCTTTAATCCATTTAGTGTCTCTGAGTCTGGCTTTCATAATATTGACTATTTTCGAATGTGTCGCTTCTAAATTGGCACGTAATTCATTCATTTTCTTTTCTATTGGAGGAGTTAACTTTTTTTGTTCGTAAAATCGTTTCTTCCAATCTTCGTTACCTCAAAAAATAAATATATCCAATGTTGACATATTCATAAATTAAGATCTGTTCAATCGGTTATAAAAGTGTTGGACTTAAAAAAATGTGAAGGAAATGAAAATTTTTAAAAAATTATAAAAACCAATTAAAAATTAAATGATATTACATATATTTCATTTTGACAACAGATCGAAAATATGACACTACACATAAATTTCATCAGGCAAGCGTTGCAGTTAACAAGTTTGGTGTTGTTTTGCATAAAAATTAATTATTATTCCAAATGAACAAAGACAATTATAAATTACAATATACTTTCATGTAAATGCTAAAGTATAAAATATAGTTTATATTTAAAATAAGTCATTAAAATAAAAATTCAAAAAAGTTATATTTTCTAATTAAATTTTCTATTTCATTTGTTTGGAGGCTCTAGAGCAGTGTTGTGCCGTGGCGGGTGCCCAGGTGTGCCGTGAAATTTTTTAAAAAAGTCAAAACTATGTTTTATGAATTTTTCATTCACTAATTTTTCTAAATTTAAAATTTTTTACATTAAATTTATATCAAGTAAATAAGTTTTTCATTTCTTATTAAAAGATTAGTAAAAGTGCAATAAAAAATTGCAAATAAAGCAAAATAAATTTAGGTGTGCCGCGAAAATTTTTAAATCAGCCAAGTGTGCCGGGGCTCAAAAAAGTTTGGATAACATTGCTCTAGAGCAGCGTTTCCCAACCTGTGGGTCGCAGGATCTTTCTAGGTGGGTCGCCAAATCAGAAAATAAAAAAAATTTTAAAGATTTGATTTTTCAAAATATTTATTAAACCCGTATCATCAACATAATTTTGCATTAAAATGCTATTAAAAATTGAAAAATATTAGTACAAGATTCAAAACCAACAATGATAATAATTATTATGGTTCAATTTCATGCCAAATGTGACGTTATCTACGTATCCGCCACCTAGTGAATGAAAATGTATTGTCATTTGCATTGCAGTAGTTTTTTCAGTACTTTGGGCTATAATTTTTTTGCTAGTGTGCGCAAACCACAAGCACCATAATATTCTGATTTTGACGTCATACATATTCGCATAAAAATTATTTTAAAAATATAAACATATATATTAAATTAAAACAGTTTAAATTTTTCGTTTTTTGCTTGCCCTATGGGTGTCAAAATTATTGTTTTGAACTTGCCAAAAAGAACTCCTTTAACATTTAAATACTCCCAAAAGCGTTGGCGGCTGAATCTCCGCCCATTCCCCCTAATGGTCCGTGGCTCGCTTCCCTCACTTCGTCCCCCTAGGCGCAAATTTTAATTGCCAATGGGTCGCCAAAGACTTTTATTTTGGCAAGTGGGTCCCTGTTAGCTAAAGATTGGGAAACGCTGCTCTAGCGCGTCTAGTTAGAACCAAAAAACTAATTAATCAATTAATTAATTAATCTCGTGAATAATTCAAAAAAAACCATTAATCATTGTTGAAAACCTGGAGCATAAACTTTAATTTATTATGTCAAAAGTTTATTATACCCCAACAAAAATAAAAAAAACTAAATAAAATGAATTATTAATTTATTAGTCAATTGATATCAAAATACATCTGTTATTAAAAATTAAATAAAAATAGTAACTATTTTCCTTTATTTCCTCGTAATTTACAAATAATAACTTCTAAAACCAACAAATGAAAAATTCTTACTTTTAGCTCTTAATTTCTTTAATTTAGCCAACAAATAAAACATTTTTCTTAGAAGTTTTTCACGTATTTTCTCCATGTTATCCCTGTCATTTAATATATCTTCAAGTTCTTTTTGTTTTCTAAATACTAAATATAAAATTAAACGGATACTTTTCATTTTGCTTTCCACTCACATTCATCGCCATCTTCAATAGTTATTTGACATTTATTTCCAGAATTTGGATGATTTCGTGAAAGGGAATTGCTTTAAAATAAATTTAAATAACTAAAACAACCAATTGTAAGTTAGGTGTAAATAAATTATCAAATCAAAGCCGAATACTAAATACTACTAAATTTTGTTTAAATATTCAATTTAAGTGATTGTCGACAAATTCAAAAAGGAGAATTGAGAAGTTTTCTCCTGTATAAATACGAAAAATATCATAAATTAATTGGCTTCGATTAGAATTTAATCTATATGTATATTAAATACTTAAAAACAAATAAATTATAAATAAATATTTCACATTAATAAAAAACAATGCTAATGCCAAAGTTATACTAATAAACTAAATACAGTCGACTTCCCATATAAGAATATCATATATAGGAATACTCCGCTTAAATGAATATCGGATATAAGAATAGGAGTTTGATTTTGATTTGTACTGCGCTTAAGTGAGTATTAAGACAATAAGCATCAATATATGTGGCATTTCGACGCTTGCATGTTTGTACGTGTTTCGAATAAAACAATTTTTTGTGTTAATATATTAAAGGTGCGTTACCGTGCATAAAAATATCTTTTCATTATTGTTGAAATTTGCTACAGTATAGTGGCGTACCTCTGATTTTTGTTATATTGAATAAATAATCAAATTAATTTTACTAGCAGTATCATGAAAAGAAATACGCTTGCAATTGAGTAAAAGCTACAAGTTTTGGAAGCGTTAAAATCGAAAAAGCAACCTGAGGTTGCTGAGGAGTTCAACGTGAGTCAGTCGACTATCTCCAAAATAACGAAAGCAGAAAAATTGATTAACTATGAACCATTAAACAACGAGAATCTGAACCGAAAAAGAAAACTTGAAAGTCCAAACTAAGATGGTTTTATCAAATACGGCAGCAAAATGCCTGTAATCAATGGTCCATTAATGGTGGAGAAAACGCAGCAGTTCGCTGTGACGCTTTGCTGTACGTCATTTGTTTCAACAAATGGCTGGCTAGAGCGTCTTAAAATTCGGCATAACATTACTTTTATGAAGATTGGCGGTGAAAGAGCTGCTGCATATCATACCAGTGCCGAAAATTGGATTTCCAACGTCTTGCCCACCGTGATTGAACGGTATGATGCATCCGATATCTTTAATGCCGACGAAACAGGTCTATTCTATAAAGCGGCGCCCATTAACTGTCACTGGTACTCAACCAAATAGTGGAAAGAACGAAAGGCTGTGCTTTTTTTCTAAAACGCTAATGGTATCGAAAAGAAAACATACGTAATGGGGAAATTTGCAACTGTTGGTCCGGGCGAGAATGAAGATGATGTTCTGCCGATTCCAACAGTGACTGCTGAGCTAGGAGAAGCAGTCACACAAGAAGATTTTGAATCTTTTGTAGACTGCAGTAACGAAGTCGCATGCCATATCACGTCAACCGATGCTGAAATTTGCGAGCAAATACAGCGTAAGAGCCAAAATGGGAATGATGACAACGACACAGAAGAGCTTGAGGAGGCCCACAGAGTAACGCACAAAGAAGCATTACATGCGCTGGCAACTGTTCGTCATTAACTGGAGCAAAATCTTACAGAATACAACGAGTACTATGCAGTTGCAGCTTGGATCTAGAAAAACGCATCCAAAAATCGCATCCAGTGGGAAATGATAGACTTTTTAAAATAATGAGAGCATAATTATGTGTGCCTTGATTGTTTTACGTTGTTGAATTAACAATAAAGAAATGTTGGGACTTTTTAAGTAATATTAGTCTCACTCCGCATATAAGAATGTCTATTTGCCGGCCCGAGCGTATTCTTATAAGCGAAGTCGACTGTACATGCGATTTATTAGAAACATTTTTCTGTTTGGGGCCGTTCACTTATTACGTAATGCGATTAGAGGGAGGAGGCCTAGTTAAGTGTTACGATTTGTTACAGGGTGTTCTGAAATGTTTTATGTAACTTTTCAGAAATTAATGAATAATTTCTATTTTTTCTTTGGTCTTCTAGTATAACAATTCTAATATAATATATATTTTATATAACTATATAATTCTTTTTAAAAAATCTTAATAATATTTCGAAACATTTTATTGCATTGAATCTTAAGTCTTATTTTTTTGAATATAAAATATTGTTATCTGCTTCTTAGTCAAAAGAATTGACCTATTTGAAAGGGTAAACTAGGGTAGCATCATGGATCTCTTGAATGTTTCGCAATTATTGACAAAAGAGATGGTCAAAAATTGACTGAAATTTGTCAATGCAAAGTTAAAATTTCAAATGTGAGTTTAAATTAAAATGTTTAATAAAATAGGTCTTTATTTTCCCAAGAAAATATGCGCGAAAACAGTTAAATTACTCAAAAAATATAATAGAGTGCAAAACAGTTGAAGTTCTAAAATAATAGTGCTAGTTACCTTATTTATGGCTACGATTGCATATAAGATCTGTGGTAATGTCACAATAGTAATATATGTATTTGTTATAATTATACCATTTTCAAATCGCATCCGCTACAAGAATACAATTTACAAATCACAATCATGCGACATTCATTATGACTTTATATAAAATAACAAACACAAATAACTCAAAATTATATGCTCATTTATAATTGTGTATTGATTTATTTAACACCCGTTTCCGTAGTTGTCCCGTAGATCTCACTTCATACCAATATTAAGTATAAATGTCTGCCTAGGATACTGTTTTATTTTATCTGCTTATAATTTATTGAATTTGGAAATTGTGTATTCCGCTGTATATACAACTGAGCAAGATATATTTTTAATTTTATTAATTTTTCATATAATTGGAACTACTAATTATAAATAATGAACTCAAAAAAACATTACTTGCAGTCATCGTCCATTCCAAAATGATTTGAAATATCAAATTTATCTTAATTATCCAAGACTTATCATATATTTAAGAATATCAGAATATTACCTAAAGCAATTTTTGCATCGAGCAAAAATATTTCAGACTTAATTGCCTGAAATACATAAAAAATCATCAATTTAATTTTTCAAATAACAATATTTTTATAATTCCTATAATCAATGTTCTAGGGCAGGGGTGTCAAACTCAGTTGATACAGAGGGCCACATTTACTATAAGTGCAAATCATGCTGGCCGCATAATATAACTTATGTATATAGATAGAGAAAGTTAATTTACTCACGTTATCTGATGTATATATTCTTATTTATTATTTCATTACTGCCTGCTACTGTTGCTTCCAAACACTTGACACCTCTTACTAATAACAAGTTCATCAAAGTTTGGCCACCAATGACTGTTCTGTAGCAACCTTCAGTATCGAATTAAGGTGCTCGTTAGAAAGTTTCGAGCGAAGCCGAGCTATGTTACAGACAAAATGCTGTTCACATACGTATGTATTTCCGAACATGGTCATTATCTTTGAATCTAAACATTTATTCATAGAATAATTTGGTTCAACAAATTGATACAATGTGCCAATATCGTCATCGGAAAATTTATTCCCCAAAACAGAATCGCACTGGAGCTCAATTAATTCTTGCTGATGTAGATCTGGTGTCTCATTAACATTAATCGAGAACGGATACTGGAAAATGACTATGTCCTTTTCAAGGTATTTAAAGTAGGCAAATCGTTCTTGGAACTCATTCTTCAAATTGGAAATATTGATACAGCACGTTTCTGTGTTGATTTCAGCTGGAAGTTCCGTTGTGCCTGGCAAGCAATTCAAGGTGGGAAAGTGTGCAAGATTACTCTCTTTTAGCTGCCTTTTTAAAACCTATAATTTTATTTCAAATGTACGAATGGAGTCATAAAGTTCTGTTACCAATTTATTGCGCCCTTGCATTTTTGTATTTAGAAAATTTAATTGTCCTGGTAATATCCACCATGAAAGCAAGATCTTGAATCCATTTGCCATTTTTAAGTTCATGCACTTCATTGTATTCTAGTTCCATGAACATTTGTAATTCTCTGCGCAGTTCATAAAATCGCTTCAGTACAACTCGCAGACTTAACCAAGCGAACATCATTGTGACAATGTAATCCAGATGATATATTGATTTCCTCCAAAAAGCAGTTGAACTGACTGTGGTTTAGGCTTCGCGTTCTAATGAAGTTCTCTGCCTTTATAACGACACCCATGACGTGATCCATTTTTAATATTTTGCTGCACAATACTTCTCTGTGTATAATACGATGTAAATTATAAAATTTCTGATTTGGATTCACAGATAACAGTTTTTCCTTTAGTTTTGTTGCCACTCCAGCTTTTCTACCAACCATTTATGGTGCTCCATCCGTGGGTAAACTCACAAGTTGTTCCCAATCAACATATAATTTATCAAGTTCCCTCATCAAGCTTTCAAAGGTGCCACTAGCTGTTGGTGTTCCTACAAACTCTTCTGTTAAATACATTTTTTATTCATTTTTCATTTTTCGTGCTACATCAGTTATGTCGGTACTTTCATTAATTGCAACTAAAAATGCAGTAAGGCATCGAACTTTCTCCTTGAGCTGGCAATTAATATTCTCTGACATTTCATTAATTCTTTTCTAATTCTTTCCATCTTAAATACTGCTGCAACTGTTTTTCTTGATAAACTTTATTTCGCAAAAGCTGGACGTTTTTAAGGGGAAATATCTTCTGAAGCCATCAACATACATTTCTTTATGAAGTCCACTTCCGAAAAAGGCTTCAATAACTCAGCTATTTCATGTGCAATCCTGTGACCTTCCTTAACTGCAGCATCACTGACTTCATTAACCATCTTAAATACTGATTGCTGCTTATTCAATGACTGTTCTAATTGTTTAACTTTTTCTTCGCGTAACTTTCTTCGTATTTATTAAACTTCGAAGCATGGTTCGTTTCATAATGTCTTCGGACATTTTAATCTTTGGCAACAGTAATTTGTTTGTTACAAACTAAACATGTAAGCTTTCCATTAATGTCAACCGAAAAATACGATAGTCTCCAGTTTTTCTGCACCACCCGACACTTTTCGTTAACTTTTCTTTTCTTTAAAAACATGGTTATAAGTTCAGAAAATAAACACAATATAAGTAAAAACAAAAACAAAACACAAATGTAACAATTGTTAATTCTAAAAGTTACAGTGCTTAAATGCCACAAACTATCATAAATGACTAATATTTACCATTAGGCAAGAACAACTAAATTAGACAAGTACGACAACTTTGCAGTAGGTGCTAGGGGATTATCGTCGTACTCCTTTTACTGGGGCCAAAGCATCAGATATGTACACTTGTCAATCCTGAGTTTAATTGTCGCATTTGTGTGCGTTTTGTTTTCTGAAAATGAATTTTTTTTGTGTGTGCACACAGACGCGGACAATTTGTTATTCGGTTTTGGAATTTTTAACTTGTGATTTTTATGAATTGAATTGATTTAGTTTTTGGAATTTTATTTGGAATTTTAGATTTATGATATATTGGATCTTGAGCATTTGTTTAAAAGGGGTTTTTTGAATTATTGTTTTTTTTGCAAATAAAAGTTTTTGGACATTTATGATTTTGAATTACTCGAAGTTGTTTAAAAAATGAATGTCTGAACGGAATTTGGAATATGAAGAATTCGAGGATTGGAAAAGATCAAAGTTGTTGAACATAGCGATTTTGTTATTTGCGCATATTTGTTGTTCTTTGAAGAGATTTATATGACAACCGAAACTAATGATACTTCCAAAATGTTTTATGATATTTCTTGTAAGAATGGATCTAATGGGGCTGAACTTTATGATGTGTTACCTGAAAACAAAATCGAATTGCTAATTCACAATGGCAGTGACGGATCTGAATCTACGATGACAAACAACCGTTGGTAGCAGAGCCTAGTTCCTTTCAGTGTGCTTTGCACCAGGAAAACGAATAATGGCGCAGGTGATCCAGATTATCCAGCACTCTTTAAAATTGGGTATCCAGGGGAACAGTGTAAATAGTAATGAAATAACTGAGTTTTTGCAAGTTAATTCAATGTTGATAGGGAGCGGCGTATTAGGTTTTGAGGTATGTTTTGAGGTGTGTTTTGTCGTATGGTGGATGGTAAGAGGGATGTTAATTATATTATGGGAGAAAGAAAAGATAATATGTTCAATCCGGCAAATAGTAAGAGATTAACGAAATGAGGATTTAAAGTATTGTTAAAGGTTAAACTAATTGAAAATAAATGTTGTGCAACTATTGGAAGAGTATGAGGATAAGAAATTAGTATGGGTAACTAAAGAAGGTTGTCAGATAGATCAACAAAGGTTAATTGTGCACGGCAATAACCTAGAAGGCAGAGGGATATTATCTGATTATGATATACAAAACGAATCCCAACTCCATTTAGTTTTGCGATTGAGAAGTAGCAAGCAAATAATTACTCTAGGCGTTGAATTGAGTGACACGATTGAAAATGTAAAAGAAAAAATTCACGACAAAGAAGGAATTCCTGTAAGGAATTCCAAAAAACACGGTGAATTCATATTGACAAGGTGGACGCATTAATGCCCCTTGGTTGACAAGGGATTAATATCAAATTTAAAATAGATTAAATCATCTTTAAAAATGTAATACATAATTACCATCGGGGTTTCAAAAATTTTTATTTTAAACATTCTTTCTTGAATTCCTCGAACCTAGAAATTATAAAGTTTAAATTAATAACTTTATCAAGTATGTATATTGGGTCAAAATTTTAAAACATGATTTCTTATATAAATCTTTAAACAAACAATTTCACTAGATGACATTACTTGCCAAGAAGGACCTAGAAAGACCTAATACTATGAAAAAATCCATGTATTTGACGCCTAACTTTCTAAGTCTCTAAGATTATGAAATAACAGTTTTCTTTAGCTACTACTAGGAAACAAAACTTTGCGTCAATGGATTATGAACTAAACATAAAATTTATACATTGATGTACAACTGAAGCAAAATATAATAGACTAATGGGATAGATAGAGTACACTGGGCGTTTTCCCTCATTTATTTATTTTCCAATTTCCCTCACGTGTTATTTTCACTTTACACGAAACCAAGTAATATCTCATACTTTTTGTCGCAAGTACTTGAGAAAGAACCTTTATTCAGATAACATTTCCTAAACAAAATCGTTCCCATTGGGTTTATCTCGCTATCAGATATTAGCAATCATATTTCGATTTCTCTTCAAAGTTTTACCAAGTTCAAACTTGACCTGCTTGTTCAAATTAGAGCCAAATTATTCCTATTAAAATAGACAATGAACAATTCGACTTCAGTTCTTGGTTATTTGGTTTAAATATACACATTCTAAGTTCATAAATTTATAACTTGTTTACTAAAATAATTAAATATAACTTTTCAATATTTCATTATTCAGCATCACAACTAAACTTTGGTTGTTTATGTCATTTAATCGGTTGCCATTACATTGTAATACAAAACAAATCAAAACTTTAATTTCTAAAATTGATGATGTAATAGACAATAAATGAAGTTCTAAAATTTTTAATTTAAACATTTTCATCCACTTCAAAACTTCCTTAAAAATTAATAAGAAAAATTCGCGGAAAAAACATAAAAATAAATAAGACATTCTTAATATTGCTCCAGATCTCGTTATAAACCCAGGAAAATATCTAAAATTCCATAACCATCGACACGACAATTAATTCCTCGGTCAAGTTTTTTTCACAACAATATAACAAATATTAATTTTTTATTTAAAATTTCTAAGCTCAATTGTTGCGCATTGTTTCATAAATTTGCTGGAAAATACTTTTTAATAAACGACCACTCCTGACAGTTCTAAAAGCATTTTTAAATATTGAACAATTTTTTCATGTTTAATGTGATTGTTTTGTGGTGGACATTTAATCAAGTGTCATAATTACGGTGCACCGAATAAAATACTAATGGTTATAATAATTAAAAAAATATTCATGTTTTTCAAGAAATACAAATTTACATTTCAAAGAGGAGTTTAAGTAGTATAATTAAATTATAATTAATTTAATTAGAAATTACCATAGTAAAACATCGACCGACGCTTCTGCAGAAAACAAAGTTCATAGGCAAATTTAGTCCATATTGGGTTTCTGACAATTGCTTTCCGATTTCGTCTCTACTTTTATATAAATATTCTTCTCTATTTACCCTGTAAAAAGTTGTTATACAATAGACATTAGAATACAGATTCACTTTATTTTCCCTGCAAATAGAAAATCGTATATGTTTGAATTAGGAGTAGAATGCAATGGCTTGCACCATAAATTTGGAGGAATTATAAATACGTTGAATTCAGCGGATTCCTAATTCGAATATTATAAAATAATATAAAATTAAATTTTGAAGTAGCATTCTTTCAATTAGAAATCAAACTCACCTTAACCATCTTAAAATGTTTATTTGCTTGGTAAATATTTAATAAGCATATTTATAATTTTTCAATACATAACAATGTAAAATTAATTATTTAAAAAATCAAAAAATATAAAACTCTTAAGTCATTCTAATTTTTAATTAAAGTTAAAATTATTACTTAGAAATTTTAAATTACAAAATTGGAAATTTTTTTTCCAAAATAAAATGATTTAGTAAATAAAACTTTAGACTTTAATAAATTTAAATATAATTATAATAAATGTTTTGTATGATTTTCCAAAATTTTGTTTACTTTGTTTAACTAAGCTAGTTTTTAATCGTAAAACCTTTTCAGAATATCTATTAAAATTAGGGAACTGTATGTTTTAAATATAAAGCCATTTTTAATGTAACATTTAAACTTTTATATATTTTAGATAAATTTATTATAGAGAAATGGTCAATAAAGATGTTTTATTTCAAACATTTATGAAATTAGAAAGTTTTGACAGACTAAACATTATATCAGATTTACTAAAATTTTCCAGCTTATTTGAATTAGAATTTTATTCAACTATTATTGGAAGTATTTTACAATATCAAAAATTAACTTTCGATGCTCTCAAAGAAGAATTGAATCACGATGACAATATTATGTTTTTAAAAAACAGAGAAACTATTGATTCACACACTAGATCTAAATTAATTTCCACTATTTCTATGCTCAAAGTGTCAAACGTATCAGGGGCAACTCATATATTTGAATTTTTACGAAACAACTTTGATAAATTTAAGGAAATAGCTCACAATAACACAAACGCTTTAGAAGAAATCCTTCTAATTTATCAATTAGCAAATGATCACCCTGCTTTTAATTTCAGTCATTGTAAGGAATTATATGACTGGTTGAAAGAAATTAAATCCATGCACGTTCGGAAAGATTGTACAGTATGTTTTCTAATTTTAGTTTTTTGTTATTAGATACTGATTTAGGAAATTCAACTGCAAGATGGTTAGTTATTATGAATTTATGTATTTAATAATACTTTTTAATGTATAAATTTTATTTTGAATTAAAATAGAACTTTAATTATTATAATTATTAATTATTAAATTAAAATGTATTAATTACTTAGTAATATAAAATTTCAAATATATGTTCATAATTATTTATTAAATTATATCGGTAGAAATTGCTATAAAGTATTGTTAGGAGCAATATCACTTTAATGAGTTGTTGATGCCAAGAATGTTTATAGCAAACCAAAAAGCTCTTAACATGGAATATTTCGATAATCAATTGGGGGCAAAATAAATCTTACTATAAATAAGACTTAATTAGTGATCGAATTTAGTAGTATTTCATTAAACACGTTTTATAAATTATTTATCTCATTGAAATACGATTTCTAAAGAAAGATATGCTTGATAACAAACTGAATATATGCTCGATTCTTATATATTTGTACGTTATACAGTCACCCTTTGCCTAAATAAGATTGATCAGATTACTGACCGTATTCTACAAATCAGGTGTTTCAAATTAAAAGCTGAACAATCCCATATGGAAGGAAATTATGCAGACGCATTTCCTACCTATTAATTTATCTATGCTAAGGAACTTAATCCCACTGGAAATATCAGACTATTTTGAAAAAATCTTTATGTTTAGTGACACGTCCAAAAATGAAGCTTACATCTATCTTTATCTAATTAAATATTCTCACAAATACCACCATGAAATGATCAACTCTTTGCCTAATATTTACAATTCTTTGTGTATTATTTTCTTCATTAAAACATTGTAATATCAGAAACATCTCGATTAAACAGGTGTCAAAATATTGACAAACCATTCATTGGAAGCTACTCAATTATTATTTATCTTTGATTATCATAGTAATTCCTTTCCACTGGACTATAATATTTCATCAAAATGTCAACTAGCCAAACATTCACAAGCCTTTACGACGCCACGCATATTCGTCCTAAATTCTGCAATGCCCAAACTTATACACTACACTAAATTTTTTCTACAAAATCACGTATTGTAAAGCAAAATCAATACACAGAAAACTATTTCCTTTAATGAGTTCATGAATGTTATAAAATGTTAAACAATCATAGAAAAATGTGAAAAACTCTTTTACCAATCAAAATTGTATTTGCAATGCAAAGTTAATGATTACCTATTGCGGTGTATTTGATATTTAACTGACGGTGGTACTTAACTATGCATTCATATAACATATATATCTATATACAAATGCCAAAAACTCAACGCTTGAATTCCATCGTGGTACTTTCCAGAAAATTCTTTATTATCTTTATCTTTAACATTATCTTTCAATCACTTTGGATGTTAATTTTTTCCATTGAATTCGCCAATTCTTCAGAATAAATCACTAAGCCTTTTTCGCATTTCAGTAGAATGATTGGTTTAAGAGTGTTTCTGTTACGCAGTTTTGTGAATCTACATCAAAATCTCCAGAAAGACAAAATGGTCGACATTTACCAATCATATACAGTTATATTTTCACCGAATTGCAAATCTCTTTTGTTATAAGATCACATATCGTAAAGCAATCCTTTACCGATTTATACCGTATGTCATTCACAAATACCAAAAACTCAACATCGAGAAATCCTTCCGTGACATTTTCCAACAAATGTTAATTAGATATTCTTCCAAAAGCTTATTTTGACATCAAAACATGAAAAACATCAAAGCAGTTTATTTTTGTAAATGAATTCGCCAAGTATTCAGATTCAATCCCTTAACCTTTTTCGCATTCCAGCAGAATGAATGATTTAGATGTGTTTCATTTGGACGAGGAAGGCCCGTGTATCTATGCCAAAATTTTAAGGATTTTTTAAATCTGTTTTTGAATTATTAGAATTATAATTATTTGAATTTGATATTTATTTATTTACATTCTTTTTCTATTATTTATATTGTAAATTTTTAATTCATTTCTAAAAGCTTCCAAAATGCACCCTTGCACAAGTATAATTTTACAAAATTTATTGGATGCGCTCACCGGTCCATCCCCTCCCAACCCTTAATCCGAGCCTCTGGTCCGCCATCGTTTCCACATTTCTCTATTTTGGCCATTGACTAAATCTAATTGAATATCCCTGATCTACGGTTATATTTCCATCGAATTTAAAATCTTACTTCATTTGCCACCAGATCACATATCGTAATACCAAAAACTCAACGTCTGAATCCTTTCTTCACACTTTCCCGCAAATGTGATTCGATATCCTTCCAAAAGCTTATTTTGGCATCCAATCATTATCTTTCAATCACTCGCATGTTTATTTTTGTCATTGAACCTTTTTTGCATTCAAGCTAACGAATTTGTATAAGAATCTTCCTGTTACACCGACATTTACCATTCCTCTTATGTTGCATTTCCATCAACTAGCAAATCTTAAGTGAAATTAACACCAATTCCAAACTCCTTGCATTCTAAAGTAGCACTTTATTGACTTTATAGCAAAACAAAATCCTATTTGAAATGTTTGTAAATAATTTGCATTTGTTAAGAACTCATATATGATCTCGAGGTGGTACTCATTGAAAAGAACGACCAACAACAATATATTTATACAATAAAAGTGAGATTGTAATTTGTAATTATTATGTTAACTCTGGCACCAAAGGTCAAATGGGACCGATTTGAGTGCTGCATAAAACGAACCCTAGAAGATGTGTATAAATTTTATTCAAAGGTAACCTAGGTTGATTATAAATAGAGAATTGAATAATCAACCGAACATTGAATTCAGCTTTATCAAATGTTTACAACTGAAACGAAAGCCGGTGAAATTTGCTCTCTATATCTCAGTTATTCTGATAATCTAGAATTGAGTAAATCGCTAATGTCGAAATTTCTAAAGTAAATACTCTCAGATTTTTATTTCTATATTAACAATTATTATTATTATTATTATTATTGCACATTATTATCAATAAATATTTCTATTTAGCTGTGAAAATTTGATATTATTTATCAATTTTTGATAATTTCTCTTTTCGTGTAATAATCTAATATCCGTATTATTTAATTATTGATTTATTAATTGTGCATAATTATGTTGTTTAATTATATTTCAAAAAAAATCATGCAATTAAATCTAAATATATATTTTCTGATTGAAAATAATAACAAAATCATCCTAAATCACAAATGGGTAACCGCTTTAAAGAGTCGGTCAAAGTAAACGGCAACATGGACTAATTATTATTTTTATAATTATTTAATTTTAAATTATAACCATTTTATTATTTATTGCCATATTTGTATTTATTTGTATATAATTAGTTTTATTAGTTCATTTGTAGCAAGCGTTCCCAAATTGGGACAATCGGTAATTTTTATTAAGTCAGCTGTGTTATCTAGCCGGTACGGTTAAGTAAGGACAAACCGATTGCTAAAATATAGTAAAATATCCTAAACAGTTACTAATTATTCACCTTTTAATAGATATTCTAAAATTAAAATATATTTTATTTCTTTTAATTATGATCAAAAACTTAATTCTAATCAAATATCATAAAAGAAAACAGATCAAAGGTGACCAAAAAATTAACAGTAATCGCTTTTATTTTGGAATGAAATGTTCAAAAAATTAAAGAGTTACAATTATTTAATTACTTTCTGGCAAAAATGTATTTAGGATTTTCTAATACACCTTCGAGGTTAAAATAGAAAACTTGAGCACATATTTAGTTCACACAAATGTAAATAAAAAAAAGTAAATAATTCATTTAAAAAAATATACTTATCATTTAGTGTAAAAGTTAATTAGTGTTTTTAAAAATTTTAGTCAGGAAAATTTTATTGTTTATCTACCACATTAAAGATTATCATTTTTCTTCCATGAAATTTTTAAAATTAAAACAATTTCCTTGAACACCATTTTTCAATTTTTTTCAATTAACAAGCCACATTGTGCCTTGTTTTTTTGAAAATTAATATTTTTAATAGCATATTATCTCAATTAGTAGTCACATTCGTTTTTCAAATCCTTCTTAGTCAAGCATTTTTAGTTAGCTCATATCTTTAACTAACAATCAAATACATGACTACAAAAAATATAATAATAGTTTCTCGAGTTAACTCATAGTTGGAAGCGAACGTGCTAAGGATATTATTAGAGTTAATTTTTTTCTTAAGAATCAAACTTTTTGTATTTTATTGTGAAAGAAAAGAATAATTCATAAATTGAAAGATTGTAATGAACAATAGAAAATAACTTTGAAAATGTTTTTGAAGAAATGAAAACAGTTGTATTTAATAGATAATTTGAATACAATTATATATAAATAGAAACATCTATGTATTCAATTAGATGTCTTTTGTTAAAGAACTTCTTTTGGATGACGTGTTGAAATATAGCGTCATTAGATGGGTTAAAATTGCATTGAACTTACAAAACCCATTTAAAGAGTTAATATATTTCAAATTTGTTATCAGGAAGTAGATCAATGTTTTTCATTTATTTAACACAGATTAACAAGTGGAAATACCAAAAATTACGTTGTAATTATAGGATAATTTTTTCAAGGAATTTTTAAATCCATGTTGTAAAAGCCGATATTTTGGAAAAGGATGGGATCACCTAATTTTTAATGCGTCCTATTAAGCCTAGCGCGTAGAATCATGTTTTTTTCAATGTAAGTTGAATCTCATCACATTTATTTTGAAGTATTAAAGCCAAGGATAAGTCAAATATGCTTGAAAAGAGATAATTGCTCGCAAGAAATGTATTTAATACGAATATAAATTGCGCATTATTAAAAAAATAGAAATTCTTTGTCACTCACCTATTTCGTAAATTTGCAGAAATTGACTAAATAAAAATGTCTTATTTTTTCAGTCTTATACAATATATCGATCTAAGAAATCGAAAAAAAACCAGCCTGTACTTATTTATGAGTACTTATTTCAAATTGTTGATTAAGAAATTGTTAAATTGATTATTAAATTAATGAAGCATTAATGCAGTAAATTAAAAGAATAAATATGAACAGTATTTATTTAAATATAACATCAGTTATTACATTAATAAAACATTTAGAAACATATTTCGGATAGCTATATTATTACAAAAACTAATTAAAACATATTTACTTATCATTATTTTAAAAGTTCTTATATTTCATAGTGGATTTAGAAATTTTATCATAGATTATAGATAGGTTNTTAAACTTTTTGAAAACCAATAAAAACAAATAAGTAGAAATAGTAATTATTTTGTCAATGTCTATCCAAGTGTTTCTTTAAATTTTAAATATTTTAAAAAATATTTCACTTGACATACATTAGTGGAAACTCTGGTTGACGATATAACTTTGCAAATAGGAAAACTTTCAAATTTATGAAAGCAATACATTTGCATTTGTGTAATTTGATATTTATAATGATCTGGAAAAAAATAAAATTCAAAAATCATAAATAGAAATTCTCCTAAAGCTAATTTTATTTATTCTAGAGATTTTTTGACTTCGCCCCAGTACGTATTGAATTGTGATTTCGTTCGACAATTCTTCAAGCCAAGAATCACAGATAAACAAATTTGTAACTGTGATTCCTGCAGAAAAAATTTTAATAAATTGATTTTGTCACAAGAAAATCGATTTGAAAATATTAGCAGCTGCAGTAGCCCTAATAACCCATCAGACAATGAAGAATACACTCAGTCTTTTGATATTAAAACTGAGATTTTATCATATTCAAATTCAAATTATTCCTCCAATTCTGTGGTTCACGCTTCTAATTTACCACTAGGCGTTTCAATCGATCACAATATAGGTTCGGATGACATTAGCAATTCTTCAATCCAACGTAACAGATCTAAAAATCGTAAAATTATATCTTCCTTGTAAATCATCCAATCGTTTCTGTAGGAACGCTTCATAGTTCTGGATCTTCTCCAATTAACACGCCGTCAGATGAATCTGAGATCTGCATGAAAAATGATTCATGTAAAAAAATTTATAGAAAAATCAGTAAAGAAATTAACAAAAACAATATTTTCAACACAAAAGGTATGGAATAATACATTTTTAATAAATTGATTATAATTGTGATAATATCGATAGATTTTCCATTTAATTAATAATTAATTATATATATTTCAATTAAATTGATTATAATTCTGATAACATCGATAGATTTTCAATTTAATTAATAATAATTGTATATATTTAAATTAATATAATTGTGATAAAATTGACAAACTTTGTTAAATTTTCAATTTTTATGGAATTGGTAGTCAAATAATCAAAAATTAATTGTTTCTTTGAACTGGATTTTAGAAAGCCATTTTCGTATTTATATTGACCTACATTATAAAAGATGTATATGGCTATATTTTGTAATAATGTAAATGCATATCTTAATTACTATTAATAACAATCTGTACAGAGCACTAATTAATGATAATTAATGAGAAAGTCATAATCATTGATTATAGAGAATAACTCATGTTTATATATTGATGTCAATGCTATTTCATTGATTATACAATTTATAATTATAATCATAGCATAAAATCAATAATTTCGTTTGAAAAAATGCACTTTAAAAGACTGTCTGAAAAAGAAACAAAATCTTTATCAATAATCTGAAAAAGAAATGAAAATAAAGGAAATTGAAAGAAAAATCGACGGTAAAAATAAAACATTAATTACATGACCAGTTGTTTTTGAGACAAATCGATTTTTTGTTTTAATGAATTAACTCAACTATTTAATTTAATTTTTAGCAAATTATCGGAATAATATGGGTAAAATGAATATAAATAAGTATAGTATTTAAGAAAACTGTTAAAACAAGTATTTTCTTAATTCCACTGGCAACAAATCAAGCTGGAAAACAATTACAGAACTGGGACTATTAAAACAGTGAAACATACATGTCTGTTAAATTTGCATTATACGACTGACCGTTATATAAATAAACTCCAATTGCACTAAAAATTTGCCAGAACCAAATCTCTTGCCCACAATAAACATGTTAGTGTAGTGACTACAGTGTTCCTGTACCTATTTTTCATCATCTATTATTGCTACCTTTACATTTAATTCTGTTAAGTTTTCATTTAATAGTTTTACTTTAATATGATTATGTTAATTTTATCTTATAATTATAAATAAATTAGTTTGAAAAAATCCATCAATTAATTGATTTATAATCTATAATAATTAAAATATAAAATTAACATAATCAATTTAAATTTCAAATATCGAAATTCCTATAAAATAAAATTATAAGAATAATATAGTGAAAACCAGGCAATTTATGTCAATTATAAATAATATATGTCGAACATTAATGATTTTAAGAGATGTGGTGAAAGCAAATTATTTATGAATTAAAATTGAAAAATTTAGTGATTTATTAGGTTTTAATAGATGGTGTAGGGCAATTATGTAAACTAATCGCAAACAGCTGGCATACTTTGATCCTGTTTTCATCAATATATTTTGTCATAAACATGGATATCATATTCATAAAATTAACTAATTGATAGTTGCTTTGAACTTAATGATTTACTTGAAATGTACTATGAACTCTTTTGAAACTAAGGAATTGTCTAGTATATAACAAATGTAGAATTTGACAATAAAAATTCTAAACACAGACACAACTAGTTCATAATAATTTCCAATAGAACTCACCTAATAATAATTTCTATACTCGAATCTTTAGAAATTATATTTATCGCTTTATCAAATAAGATACTTATCTCTACTGATAGTTATTACTGTGACATAACTGTCCTCTTAATAGATCTCAGAACAGAAAGTTGGATTTGTCAGTCTTCAAATTCACTTTCAGAACAAACTAAAAAAACTCCGATAATTCAGCCATACAAAAAATCAGATTTAGAAGAATTTGAGCAAAACAGCGTGTTCGAAGAGATGCCAGTTTCATCAAAAGAAATGACCCCTTTCTATTCTTGTCAAATTGGTAATTTACTTCGATTGGCTTAAACAAAGTCGTTTGCACAAATATCATTCTTTTATTCAACATTTGAATTTCGGAGAGTTCCATAATCTTTCTGAAGACCAGCTAAACAATCTCGGATTCGTTGACGGCGCATCAAAAAAATTAATCACACTTATTCGCGACCTAAAACCCATGGATATAAACGTCACAAATAATAATGTAGTGAATTTAGTGTCTAGAAATCGATCGAATTCAAATGATTCCTCTCGGTCTGCTTTTGGATCATGTAGTAATATTTCTAATCAGAATTCCGACCTGTTTCCTGATTTCACCGCATCAAGCGCGATTGAACCACTCCCTCCGAATATGATGATTCCACAATTATACTATCAACCTTTCATGTCTATGCCCAATCTAATAGTGCTTTCACCAAATTTTATATCGAATCCTCAAAGTTTGTATTCAGTTTCACAAACCAAGCAGCAGATTATTCGTTCGCATAACACCAATTCCTGGTAATTGATTTTTTTAAATAAATTATATATTATGTAACATTATCTGTACATATTTTTATGATGCACAATATTCTTTTTCTCTAAACTATTTCAAATATTTCACATATTTTATCGATTTTCTTTTCATTTAATGTATTTTTGAAATCTTTAAATATTATTTAAATGTCATTATATATAATGAAATGAAAGTGCGTTATAAATACATTTAATTATTCAGATTGATTTTCACATGAGATTTACGCGTTTTACTTGGCTTGAGTCCAAATTGTGGCTACCAAACTTTTTTATTCTTTAAGCTTGTAATATTATTGTCCAGACACAATTTGTTCAATGAAATACTCGAGTGAAGATTAAACGTTAAATTAACACCAAACAACTTTTTTAATTAATTTTGATTTATTATTAATTTTGAAAACGATTAATAAATACATCACATAAAAAATAAATATGACAACTATAATATTTTTTTAAGTATATTTTTTTTAGAAAAAAGTGTGATTTGTATTCCAAATTTTACGATAAGATCTTCCGAATTTTTTCATGATTAATAAGTAGATATGTAATTTATAGAATTAATTTCTTTGGAAATATCTACCGCAGACATGCTATAAAATACAGACACGTTACAAATGAGTATTGTTTGATTTCTACTTATTTCAAACTTGATTATTATTTATGTCAACTTGTTATATTGTTTCTTGACATATTTCTAAACCTGTAGCTTGAGTATTGCAAAATGAATAACGAAAGGGTAAATTAATAAAATATTACTTATACAATGTAGTTTTATAACAAATTTTAATTTGAAATCGATTAATAAGATACATTACATTGGAAAATTGATTTAAAAATAATCAATTTTGAAATAATTTAATAATTAAATATTGTTGTATCGGTAATGTAAATCATAGGGGAATATTTTCTTAATATTTGTTGGTAAAATTAGTTGGCCTGTAATATATTTCCTCGTCAAAGATGGGATTTAAAATTGCCAAATCCTAAAATGTGTGTGATTTTTATTGTTCGCGATTTTATTCATATTAAAATGTAATGACAAAATGAATAATATGACATTTGCGTTATTTTGTCCATCAATTACACCCTTATAAATATTAACCAAAATCCAATATTTGTCAGGTTATATAAACCCCAGACCTCTTGTAGCATAGGTTTTATATTAGAAATGAAATATGGAATAAAGTGGATAATCGCATATCGAGAATTCGTGAGTGAGTTAATTTTTACAAAGATGATCTCATAATTGTTGTTTCTATATTTTGAGGTGTAATAATGATATTCACACCTTTTTCAAGTGAATTTGAATTGTAAATCAATTATTTTTTTAATTAATTATGATTTATTATTAATTTTGAAATCGAATTAATAAATACATTACATAAAAAATAAATATGACTAACTATTAAATATTTTTTTAAGTATATTTTTTTTAGAAAAAAGGTGTGATTTGTAGTCCGAATTTTACGATAAGATCCTTCCGAAGTTTTTTCATGATTAATTAGTAGATATGTATTGTATTTAGTACAAAAGTCGAAGTGTGTGGGGGATAACGCTAAAGCAGTGTTGTCCAAACTTTGGTGTGCTATGGCGGGTGTCCAGGTGTGCCGTGGTGGGTGTCCCAGGTGTGCCGTGAAATTATTTTTAAAAAAGTCTAAAAAACCCTGTTTTTCCAAACAACTTAATAAAAGGAAATTGAATTGTGGATATTTTAACAGTTATTTCAAATTTAAATGTTAATCAGTCAATCAAGTGCGAAATTTATTTATCATATTTGTATTTCTTACTAGAAATATTGACTATCTAAAATACGTAAGCAGCTTAATTATGTTTATTTTTCATTCACTAATTTTTCTAAATTTAAAATTTTTTACATTAAATTTATTTCAAGTAAATAAGTTTTTCATTTCTTATTAAAAGATTAATAAAAGTGCAATAAAAATTGCAAATAAGCAAAAAAAAATTAGGTGTGCCGCGAAAATTTTTAATTCAGCCAAGTGTGCCGTGGCTCAAAAAATGTTTGGACAACACTGCGCTAAAGGAACCGAATAACTTCACAACAAAATAGAAACAATATTTCATTATTCTATGGATATAAATTTTCTGAAATTATTTAAGTTTAAGTAGAACTCCATTGTTTAAAATACAACTTCAATTATTCTTGTTCGAGTGAAGATTAAACGTTAAATTAACATCAAATTTTTCTTATAATAAAACAACTTTTCATTCAATAAAATGGAACATTAGAACAAATGACAGTTTTATTAAAAGTTATAATTAATCTAAGTACAAAATTCCTAAAAAATAAATTTATCAGTTTATTAATGTTGTGTTTTATTCAATAAATTCTATATATCGGAATAACATAAAAGTTGCACCATAAAATTTGAAGTATGCAAATAATTGATGTTATTTACTGTCAGAATGTGATTTTTCGGTTTTTTCAAATCAAAATGTAGACTAATTAATTTAAAAGTTCAATCCAATTACGCAATTCAAATAAATGTATGTGTGAGTGTATGGAAATATATTATTTTAATTCCCTAAATTATAATATTTATATTTAATTTTTTAAATATTTTATACATTTATTAAAATTTTTATCAATAATAATATATTTAGATATATGCCATTTAAATTAAAAATTATTAATTAATCAAAAAATTAAGTTCATGTCAGTAATTTTTCCTAAGATTAAAAATGAATAAATAATAAATAAAATAATATGATTTATCATAAAATAATGTTTTAATTATTATTAATGTAATAAATTAGGATTTCTCTGTTTTTGAAATATATAAATTTATAATAGAAATTAAAAAATAAATGATTTGATATTTTTTCTCGGTAAATATTATCAATTATACAAAATAATTTAACTTTTAATATTGATTTATTTTTTACAAATGAAATTTTCTGAAAAAATAAACATTTATCCATTTTTATTGGGTTTATAATTTATGAACAAACTATTTCTCACCTGAAACGAATATCAAAATTTCAAATATCAAATATAAAAATGGAATTAAAATTAACAATAAGGAAATTGATGTGCTATATAAAATATATTTATCGCATTTGTGTTAGGTAACCCCTTTAACTGCTAGGTTTGTTAAAATGAGAATTATTGAAAATATATTCTCGATCGTGTCCTTTTTGTTTGGTTACTTATATTTAGTTCAAACAACACTGGCTAATATAATCCTCTTCTGTCATAGAACATTTCGTTAATACTATAAACCCCTTGTTTATTTATTTGTTTATTAAGTAAAGGACATAAAACACACTGGGAGCATATGCATTTCCAAAATATAGATGACTTTCATCGTAATTCCGTTTGATCTGTTCATAATACTCCTATAATATATGAATATATCACAGTGATGGCGGGACATAATGGTATGAGGACATAATGGTATTGGACAAAATGGTACTAGGATTATAGAATAAAATGGCATGGACAAAACGAATAAAAAATAAACGAACTAGACTGATAGATAACCAATAAAAATGCATTTTAATAAATACCATGTCATTTTAGATTAATTGTTATTAGAAAATCAGGTCAATTGAAAGTTTAAAAAGTTATCTTTTTAATATTCTTTATTGACAAAAAAATCGGAATCAACTTAAATTGCTTTATTTTCAATATTTTGTACCATTTTGTCCTGAAACCATCACAGATTATATACCCGTTTTCAATCGTAGATGTATCAATTTATTTACCATGTCTTTCTTTTGCTAAACCTCCTGATTTTAACGAAAAATCTCCTGCCAGTTGAATAATATTTACATTTTGTAATAAGAAAAACAATTTTGTCAAAATGCAATTATTACGAAAATTTAAACAAATTATGGTACTTCCGTGTTATCTTACCCCCAAAAATTAAATTAAAAAAGAACACATAATTATTATATTTATTTTCTAAATCACAGTTACAAACTCAGCAAATGTTTGTAAAGAGTTTGTAAATGGTCATCCAGATGGCCAGAAAACCACAATGTCGTTGAGAATAGTGTCGAACACATCGGCACTGTTGCTTAGAACACGTTTGCGCCACATAAACTCACATAATCACATAAATCACAGATAGCCTTAATAAATTCATGTTCAATAACGTCATCAATAATGTATTCTCTCATTTTTTATATTGTTATTTTAATTGTATTTTATAATTTAATTTTTGGGGGTAAGATAACACGGAAGTACCAAATTTATATTTTCAAAAGTATTTAATTATATATTATATTATAATAATTATATATATTAAATTCCAATTTTAATGATTAAAACAACACAGACTTAGTCGTGAAATTGGTAATATGTGTTTTCAAGCTGCTTTGTTTGATCTTTTAATCAGATCTGTGAATTATATTTATTCAACGCGACTAACCAGACAATCTTGACAACTGTCGACAGGCTTTTAAAAGTTGGTCATTCCAGATTTTCGACATAACTTAGAAAACCTTACTATAATACTGGCTAAAAAATGTTTAAAAAAGTAACTTATCTACTGACTATTTATCTATCTCCACCAAGAGATTATACATATCAACCATTCTTACATGTTCGTTAAAATTAATAATTATGTGAAAGGATCTAAAAAATTCTTAATAGTAAGTATTATCATCTATGGAGTTATGTGCATTTTCTTAAAGCGTGATCACATCTTTTGTATATAAGGCTAAATATAAAGGAAATTTTAGCACGATAACGTGTCTTTTCTTACGAGAGATTATTTTTTTGAAATTTCACGGCATCGTCCAAAAATTTACTCTTAAAAACTTCAAATTTGGTCTTTCTAGAAATTTTGTTTTTATGGTAATAATCAATAATAATAAGCTCATATAAAAATGAGTTAAAATAAAAGTTTCCTCCAAATGCAAATCTTACATAGTTGGTAAAATATTGTCCGCACAATTAAAGCTCAAGTTACCAAAGCAATAAGTAGGTCGGATTTTAGAGTTATATAGAACAATAAAAATTAAATTGTAGAAGTTGACGATTTTAAACCCATCTTTGACGCGGAAATATATTACAGGCAAACTAATTTTACCAACAAATATTAAGGAAATATTCCCCTATGATTTACATTACCGATATAACAATATTTAATTATTAAATTATTTTTAAATCAATTTTCCAATGCAATGTATTATTTATTAATCGATTTCAAATTAAAAGTAGTTGCAAAAATTAAATTATATAGCTTAGATCTCAAATTTATATACATCTCAAAATGATTTCTAAATAAAGATAAAAGAAATATTTTTTAATTTTACTAAATTTTAGATTTAAATTTTATTCAACAAAAATAATTCCAATTTCAGATGGCAGCTGTAAATCAATCTCCCCATGCTATCCTTCTCATAACTGGAATCTGCAATGTGTGCTCATGCGTGTTGACCTGAAACACAAATTAGTTAATGTTGTATTTATAAATAAATCAATAATTCCAGTTCCAATGAAGGATGTGTATAAATTATTATTTATTGATGTTATTGCGATTTTCCTTTTTATTTTTATTATTATTATTATTATCGTTGTCAGCGAATTTCCCATAGATATTGACCAGATTGTTAAATATCAGATTATTATTTATCATGTAATTGATGCGATTCACAGTGCAACACGGTTTGAGTATTGATTTGTAGTTTAGTTTTATTCGATTTATTTAAAGAGAAAAAAATTTGAATTCTGTGTGCTCGGATATTGAATTTCTGCTTCGACAGCAAATGTAATTAGCTTAAATAAAAATTTCCTTATTTTTTATTATTTTACATATCGAACGAAATATATTGACTTTCACGGTAAATCGGAATTTGGGGAGAACAAATAATTGGATAATATAATATTGTTATGGAGAGGTCATTCTTATGATTACGTATGGAAAGGAGGATTTGTTGGATTTGCTATATAATGTGTATGCAATGTAGAATGAACGGTATGTACTAATTCTGATAGTCTAAATCAGTGCTGTTCAATCTTTTGACATAATGAACCACCCAAATAATTTTCAAGGTCCCAAGGGCTAAATATGGGTGGATGATTGGCATCGAAACAATGCACTGAGATTTGATATTAGGTGGATTAGTTTGCTTAAAATTGCAGCTAACATTTTGTACAGGGAATGAAAAATTAAACGTGTTTTAAACAAAAGAGCTAGCACTCAGTCTGCGCACTTAAGGTCATGCAGTGTGCCACTGGTTGGACGGTTCTGGTCTAAATGATATTTACAGTCAAACCTGTAAAACGAATTGAAGAGACAAAAAAATTATTTCGTTAAATAAGGGTAATTATCTTTATTTCTATTCAATAACGGTCGCCGGGTTGATAGCTATTCACTAATTTAATTGTTATTGGGAACCCTTGATATTTTAATTAAATTTCTTACTGGTGAGAGATTTTTTTCCGTGATTTAAAATTGTTATACATAATTCCTGAATTATTTATTTATTAATAGCTACACGAGTAATAATCAGAACGAGGGGAGATTTTTTCTGATGTTGTTAAGTTGCACCCTGTTGACCAATAATTTTTTCAAGTTAATCAGTTTAGACTTTCGATCCCGCGTTGGTTGAAAAAGGAACGTAGAATATTAATACTACCAATTATCGCAGACAGTGTAATTTCAACGTTCGTCATATCAATGCATTAGTCGTCCTTCATTATAAAGAGATCAAATGAACACTTTATTCTCGGTTGGTACAGGAAAAAGTCTTTGCTAAATGAAGGGTTTCGTTAAATAGAGGGAGAAGTATATTGAGATTTCAGTATTTTTATTTCGTTAAATAAAGTTCGACTATATTTCTCTATTATTACAATCTGTTTGCTTATGATCAAGTTTATTGGTGAAAACACGAGAAAGATGTCAAGCAATGGATTTTGACTGATGTCCAATCGTCATTCTAGATTTTATACACTTAACAAACACTTAAAAAGACTGTGGATATCGAAAGGGGACAATTCTAAATTTGTTTATTTATTGTAGTAATAAGATTACATCCGAGAAACTGTTCCACATAATTTATTCCCAAAATTCTGAATCGAATGCTTTCATTTGCACATACCATAACGTTATTCATAAAAGATAATGTAAAACTGAGTCGAATTCGGTCTATTTTTATGACTCACAATCCGACTCCACAGCTCTGGTTAAAAATTATAATCATTGAGATACCCTTTCCCCTCGTTTAATAAATTAAATTGCAGTCTTAATTTTCAATTAAAGGAATTTTATTTAAAAAATGGCGTCCTGCTATTGTCTAAAAGGGATATATTACGAATGCTAATGTTTTAATGTAATTGATGCACAAACGAGAATACGGTATATTCCAAATAATATTTAGATAACATTGTCTGAAGCTTGTTTGGTTATATCTTGGGATGATTATAAATGATATCCAAACAATTTTTTATAAAACTTATTGTTAGCAATTTACATGCACAAAAAGTTTGGAAAATGACTCTGAACATAATCGACATGAGAGATCAAAATTAGATAATGAAAACGATAGGAGAGTATAATAAATAATTCAGCATTGTTTTACTGGGTTTTATTCATTTCTATTATTTAGTTAGATATGTCTCAGCATCTATGACAATTTCAATGTTTATTTCCAAACAATTGTAAATTTTACAACTAAATAATTGACTGGAGACTTTTAAGAAGCTTTATAAATATATCATTAAAATGATACTTATAGACGACTTCAGATGTCCACTATTTATGAGGTTTTAGATCTCATTTAAATTATAATTTTATTAGCATGGTAATATTTTGGAACATATATCAATTTCAAATGAAAACTTTGTCCTTTGATAAAGAAGCAGAAAATAATTAACTCGGGAAATTGCGAATTATAACGATAAAATATTGTAAATACAAGTAAGACTTTAGAATAAGTGGTAAATAACGATATTAATCTAAGTAAATTTAGAAATACATTAATGATAATTATACAACCAAACATCAATTTTCAATCTCTGAAAAGGATTATCGATAATTGTTTCATTGACAAAAGGTTAGAATTTAGACAAAGCTGAGTTGCAGCTGCCACGAATGATAAGCCTAATCCACTCTCGGGTTCCAAATGAAGGTATTCCATTGTTTTTTTCCAATAGGGTGTCACAACTGGTGCGTCAAATCATCTGACACGTATTCATAACATTATTTTATACTTAGTAACTTCAGATCTTTCTAAAAAACTTCCTTTATTCCCAAAAGAAATTTATGCACTAATTTAGAATTCCGACGCTCCACAATTCAACACATTATTATAAACTCTGAAAATGCAAATTAGGAAATTGGTAAAAATTTTTATTTATACTTACAGAAATATTAATTTTTATCTTAATTTACTGTGATTGATGATTTCTAATAACATACTATAAGTAAAATTTACCTTCTAACACTAACAATTATTTTACTTACATTTTTCCAAACTATACTATAATGTTATGCTTCACAAAAATCCACAAATTTACGCTTCTGTCATAGAAAAGGACTTCAAAAACTGTTGACTTCATTATTTATTAAATATATTTTATCGGGTAAGGTCTTTGACATTATCCAAATCTCTTTAAGCTTCATTTCGTTAATTATTTTACCTCTTTCCTTGTCCTGCAAGACTTCATTTTACATTTTCAAATTTATTCCCAGACTTAATGTAAAAATAACAAAAAATCTATATGACCTGGTTTATTTTGAGGATTACTTCATAACATTACTAAATTACACCCAATAGCTTTTCACTAATTAAAGTATATTAGATTTCATCCATTAAAGTATATGCCTAATTTTCATTAGAACCCTTTAATCATTTTTATGAGATTATATTTTAATCTGTAATATTATTTTAGTAAATATTATTAACTACTAAAGAGCTTTTTAAGTCCTTCGGATAATAAGATTTTGACTGTAAAATAAGCACCACCCTTTGTAGTAAATACAATGACTTTAACCAACTTCCTATCCAAAATGAATATAAAAAAATAAGGCCAATTTTGTTTTTACTCCCAATGTGACATAATTTTATATCAGATACTGTATTCATAGAAAACTTTTTCTTTTTCGAATTGTTAAATCTTCACATTCAAGAAAAAACTATAAAAATAAATGTTCAACAATGTATAAATCGAGGACTTAAAAATAGTCAGATTACGAATTCAAGAAAACATTGTTAAGAAAACCTGAAAAGGTAAGGCTAACACCGACTAATCAAAACCCAAGGGACTCACGGGCTTGAGCACCTCTAAAACCATAAAAATCATTAAATTTATTGTGACATTTGCCATATTTGAATGAGTGAAATTATCTAAATTATTAACTGGAAACGATTAACTACTAAAGAGCTTTTTAAGTCCTTTGGATAATAAGATTTTGACTGTAAAATAAGCAGCCACCCTTTGTAGTAAATACAACTTCCTATCCAAAATGAATATAAAAGAATAAGGCCAATTTTGTTTTAATCCCAATGTGACATAATTTTATATCAGATACTGTATTCATTTCTGTTCCTTTGAGGTTATTAATATTTTTATCATTCAAAGAATTTTCTTGAAAAGCTTTAACTGCACAAATTAGACAATTGTAAATAACGATGAAAAATAAAATTCAAAATTCGAATAGAGACATAGTAAACTTTATTCTTTCTAAAAACAATTTATTATTTCAATTAGAAAATTAAATTGTAACGAAAATACATTTCTCCAAATAAATCAAATTCAATAGAACGAAATTCAATTTATCTTTATTTTAAAATTTCAAAACATATTATATAAATAACAAATAATATTTAAACAACCTTTAAATAAAGTTAATTTCAAGTTGTTTAATATTTTTAATTGGTGCAGAACCCAAACATAATTGAAATATAATTTTCTAAAACAATATAATCAACCAAATCAAGTATTTTAAAGTAAAATGACGCGACAAAACAAAATTTCAAAATTTAACAAGATACAATTAATTAAAAAACAAAATCCGTATATTTTCAAACATTATTAAAAATAAAAACATAAAATTATCACAGCTCTCGTAATTTTCCAAACTTACTATCCTCTCAACAAAAAGAGGCATGTGGAACTAAATACAGAGAAGGATTCATTATCATGTTAATGGCTTCTTCGTTTTGTAAAGTGGAATGAGAATTTCAGTCACGAATCGATCTTGACTCACTATAGTAAACAATGACATCAACAATAATTATTAGATTACTGTTCTGCTACTATTCTTCAACATACACATGCTGACAATATTACTATAATTATTGATCATGTTTATATTAATACTTCAATCCAAAAGATTCGATTTCACTCTGTATGTGCAGTGCACTAACTATGCTCGTCGCTTATTACATCGTTTATTATTTTCATATTTTATTCCTAATTTTACCGCCTCTAGACCTAGCGGTAAATACGGCACTGATTGGTAACATTTAAAATATTTACCGTGATAAATAATAATCATCGTACAATAATTGAAATTCATTAATGAAATATGTTGCAAAATAAGTTAAATTAACATAAAAGATAAAAGGCAACTTTTATTCAGTAAAATCGGTTATGAGAATACAATGTAATCTTTCCACTAATTTTTCAATAGTCGAAATTTTGTCATTTATTATTAATTTGCCACAATTATTGTGTAAAGATTTCCAATTCCTTTTCACAAGTGTTCTTGAGATCTTTAATAACATCACGACAACTTTTGCCGTCAAGGTTATTAACATAATAATGGAAACCTATAATCAATTTTTTTTTACTTTCTATTATATTTGTTGCACTTTTATTCAATTCATCAAGATTTGGTTGTTCATATTTTAACGAGAGAATTCTAAAATCTTTAAGCTCTCTTTGACATTTGAATTTCATGAATTCCAGATAAATTAGGGTAATTTGTTTTTCTATATCGGATAAATGGGATAAATAAGATTTCTTCAAAATACTCATTGTCAACAGCAGCAAGTTCTTGAAGTCAGAAATGATAACTTGTAATTTTTCAATAAGAATAAAATGGCCAGCATCTTTTACATTGCTATCAACAATTTCGAATTTGATTTCTTTTATCTTATTTGTTATTTTAACATTCTCAATTGAACTATTAAAACAAAAGAAATGTGTTTCTATATTTTTAATCGCTAAATTCGGCATAAAGTCTTTCATTTGTTTTGATAAGCAATTGTTAAAGAAAGACAAAATATCCTTCAACAACCATCCAGATAGATTGCAAGAGTATTCGTATTTTTCATTTAATTGTTTTATTAAACTGTCTAATAAATTTTGAAAATAATCAATAAGTTGAATTCGATTTATTGTTTTATTGTTATATATATTAATATACTGCTGTGTTGATTTCAAAATATCAATTTTTATAAAGTGAAAAAGGCATACGTTGTAAAAATGATTCTGAAATTCGTATATCAACAAACGATGCGTTTTAATGTCGAAGTCATTGTATTTATTGATAATATTGGATATTTTACAAATGTTTTCGTAAAGCAGAATAATTTTTGATGAAACATTTCTTGCTAATTCATCCTTTTTCGGATAATTTTTGGAAAATTCTGAGATAATTTCATTGAGTTCCCATTCAGGTGTTTCTTGGTTTATGGATTGGAAATATGGGAAAAATATATTTCGTTGGAAAATGTTTGATATATCTGATAAATGAGAAATGACTTCATTTAAAAAATATGAAATTTTAACAAAATCACCGAAATTATCGGCTTCTATGACACTTTCTATGGAATTGTTAATAAATTTTAATGATGTGCCCGATGCCCTATCTAATGGGCATGTTTGATTTGTAATGAACAATTCCCTTATGCACTCCCTACAAAAGAAATGCCCACAATTTTCAAATTGAATTCTCGTTTCACTGTTCATTTCAAAATAGCATATTATACATTCTTTATCATTTTCCATCTTATTTATTTGATTTTTAAAAGCAATGATTCTGCAATTTTAAATTTTAAAAATGAGTTATTCTTATTTCTATTGGTTAAAAATATCTAAATTATTTAAAATATAATTAAATTAATGAAATAATAGATCTAAAGCAATTCAATCACTGAGAAATTTCAATTATAAAGGAAAAATATTCCAAGACTTTAAAAATGTAATCAACTTTAGCCAATGCCTCTAATATAGGACCATCAACTAAATTTATCTGTAACTTTCAGTCGTATAAAATGAATAACAATTCTAAAATATCATGTAACAATTTTTGCATTCAATTTTTAAAAACAAGAACATCTTACATTATTTTTAATTTGCGATTTGAAATAATTTTTTAAAAATTTTGGTTTTGAAAATATTTTTATTTTCATTCCAAATTTTACCATAGAAAAAAGAAAATCATTTAATGAAAAAATGAAATTTTAGATATTGAATTACATTTTTAGAAATATTTTCGCATTACACATTTCAAAAA